>BHFT01022094.1:0-18343 GCA_004320025.1 Laticauda laticaudata
AGTACCTATTATGTACCAGAAGATGTTATACGCCACTTCGCAAATGGCAATAAGTCAGCCACCAATTATCTTGCTGATATTATTGTAACATCAAAGTATCGTTGTCACAATACTGAATTAGTCCACTCACAACCCGCCATTGGTGTGCAGATGGTGGCCGGAGCTTTAAGCCTGGGTAGAAAAACCCAATAACTTCAGGAACTCTTCAAAATTCAAAGTGAATTGACACCGCCCTGTCTGGATTATGCATTCCAGGAACACCCTGTAACCTGTACATATGTAAATAAACCAGTTTAGCCAACGTTTTGGCATGCAGATGGGATTCTTTGAACAAGGAAGTGATAATGTACTTGTTTGGAAAACAAATCATTTACCACCCAAACTAACTGTGTTTCCCCCCACTTTCAGGTAATTCCACTATAAATCTCATAGAGTATCCCTCCATGGAGCCGTTTGGTTCTCGCCACATTTTGAGCAAAGCCTGCTGGCACTTCCAGGAGGCTGTTTGGGCCTGAGCGCACCAAAATAGAAGCAACTAGCTACATAAGTTTCAACGTCCTTCGGTTCAAAAAGGTAGGGGGGGGGCCCGCCACCAAAATATGGGCGTCTACCACCAATGGTAAAGTTTTTCAGGATCCCAACAATGATCTAGCTGCTTTTGAGTCATGAGTTGCCGTAATATTTTGCTCCTCAGTTTCTCTGGCACATATAAAATTTGAGCTCCCACCATCGCCAATACATCTCTAACCGTACAATTTTGACGTGAGCAAGGAAATCAGTCATCAACTTTCTAGAGCTCTCTTAATGATGCAGTCAAATCATTCAATAACTCAACTCTCCTCTTCTTCATTTGCGGCCGTAGTAACACCCGGTGCTGCCAAACTGGTTGGGTTCGGGACAATTGGTCCATTACCACTCCTGGCAAAGCGCTACTACCGTTTACACCTTGCAGTAGTCTAATGGAGCGCATCCGCCATGAAAATTCTCCCCTGGAATGTACTTCATGCAAAAAATTAAAGCATTTTAAAATATTGTGCCCGGTGAATTTGTTTGGGGACAGCTTACTGGGCATTTTCAAAGCCTCCAAATTTTTCATGATCGTCCACACCTCAAATGGAGTTGCTACCTTTCCAAGAAATGTCTCCAACATTGTGTAACAAGGCCCCACGCGAATTTGCAAAAGGCTTCCTTTTTCCCAGACGGCCCATCTCTCTATGGTTTTCAAGGACATAACACGTTAGCGGGAAGCATATTGCACCATGGTTGTATCAAGCCCCGTCTCATTGTGGCCTATCCCTACAGCCACTGACACCCATCCCGCTACCACAACTAGCTAGATGCTCTCATGATGCTTGATCAAAGGTCCTGCTGTACTTGAGTACTGGGTTCTGCAAGCTAAACAGTCGTTTCAGCTTTTCAAAGGCGGCTTGACATTCCACGGACCCACTGCAGGCCCTTACAGGCTTGGTGGTTCACCTCCCCTTGCGTTTTTAGAGAGGTTTGCTAATAGGCAATGCTTTCTTTGCAAAAGCCGGGATGAATTGTCGTTAAGAAGTTCGGTGAATCCCAAGAACCTGAAGTTGTTTTCCTGATGCGTGGCGAGGGCCCATTCCAAACACAGCATGAACGCTTCTCCGGATCCCATTTTTTCGCCTTCAATATGATATGCAATAACCCAAATAGTCATTTTTGTCTTGATGGAATTCACATTTGGACAATTTCATACAGCTTAGCGGCTCGGAGTTTTTCCAAAAAACGTCTGCACTAGTTTCACATGTTCCTCCCAAGTCTCTGTGTAGATAAGGAGATCATTCGAAGGTAAAGTCAAAAACCCCTTTGTATAAATGGTTTCAAGTAAACACCTGATTGATCATTTGCATGGAAATTACTGCTGGGGGCCCCTGTAGGCCAAATGGAAGAATGTTGAATTGGAAAACAACCCAGAGGGCAGTTGAAGTGGTTTTCCATTCATCCCCTTCCTTAATTTTGGAACCGTGTAGTGCACTTCTCTCAGTCAAGCTTCGTAAAAATTTTCCCTTTGGCCCAGGTGTCAAACGTGTCTTCAATCAAGGGAGGGCGGTACAACGTTTTGCATGGAAATAGTGTTTCAGGTTTCTATAATCAAGCACATAAGCGAAGGAGCGATCTTTCTTTTCACGTAAACAACACCCGGGGTCTAGCAGGTTGGATGAAAACCACATTCCAAATTTTTTATCAATAAGATGACCGCAGCTCTTCTAGTTCCCGAGATGTCACGAGTACAACTTCGGTTGTTGGGAGTTTCACCCCTGGGTTAAAATTCCAATACTGCAATCTGTATTGACGATTGAGGAGGGAGGTTCATCTTGAAGCCTTCCAATTGAATACTTCCTTTAAGTCCCAAATTCCCTGGAATTTAATCCTGCCCCTTCAGTTGTCTCGGTACCCGTGGAAGCCAGCTCCAGTGGAGATTTTTGAGTTTTTGATTTAGATCACCCTTCCCCTTCTGGCCGCATGGTCAGTACAATTGGCAATGACCCCCTCTCCAATCGATTGGGGAGTTCCATTTCGGAGCCAGGGGCAATCCCAGTATTAGTGGCTGTTCCATTTCCAGGGGCCAGCAATAAAAGACAAAGTCTCTCTATGTTTCCCCATTGTCATTTTTATGGGTTCTGTTATGAAATGTGCAGGCCGCACCCTGCTACTGATCTATCCAAGGTGGCAAAAAGCTATGGGCATTTTTAAGTGGTTTTTAGTCTCTTAAGCACATTTTCTCTACTACTTTCGTGCTGACTACGCACCTGTTGCATCCAGAGTTCTAGCAAGGCCATCATTTCCCTTTGGCTCCCAATGTGGGTACCCTTGACTTCACTGGAATATCATAGGGCCCTATTTGGACTTACCAGTTGAATCGTTCTCGAATCGAATTCACTCTCTTCAGAGAAGGTCGGGTTCCCAGCCTCCTCTTCCTTTTGGAGATGATCTCTACAATCTCTTCGCTTAAAGCGACTGTTTCACGAGGCTTCGTTTTGGTTTTTTTCAGGTTTTTCCCTTCCTCCTGCACCCCCTTCAGTTCCACTTGACCCGGCAGGTCTGAGCCCAGGTGACCTTTCCTTCCCACAAATTGTGAAACAGGCAGTGTCTTGGTCTCACCACCATCCCTCCCTTTTTGGGATTTGAAGGCTTGTCAAGGCCATGGAGGGGAGGACTTTCCTCAACCAGAAACCCCCCCAGCCTGTTTGCGGGTTAGATCAATTTCCCACCTCTGCTGCCAGACTGTACCACATCTGCAGATCATTGAGGTCTCTTCTGGCAATGCAGCTTCTGGTATAACCTCCTCATTTAAAACCATTTTTAAATGCTTCTATCAGGGCTACCGGGACCAGCTCGAATATGATATGCCAGCTCTCTAAATTCCTGGATGTAGTTGCGCCACTGATCTCCACTTCACTGATTTTTTAGGTTCTTCATCCTAATCCTGGCCTTACATTCTGCCAATGGGTCTTCAAACCTGGCCGCCAGCGCATCATGAACAGGGTCATTAATTTATCAGCTGGGGGGCGTTATCATTATGCAAAGTCACCATCCACTTTTGCAGTGTTCCCTCCAGAGCCCTTGGTAAGCACATCTGACTTTGGGCGCTTCTGAGGGAAAATCCCCTCCGTATTCCTCCATATAGCTCCAAACTTGTGCCAGTGGAAAGAATCCCAACTTCCTTGGGATCCCCCTATTTTACTTCCAACGGAGGCAATTTGGAGTTCTACGTCTTACTGGCCATTTACTCCCATCCGCTGCTAATAATTCAGCTTCCCTTTCTTCCTCTAGCAGCAGCGGAATCTTTGCCCCCAGACGGCTCCCAGGTCTTCTGGTTGATCACTTGAGCTGGAGTTGTGACATGATGTTCCAGGACCCTCTTGGAAAGAAATTGTGTTATTCTCCAGGGGCTGGTAGGGTGAGATTCAGATAATGTCAGCTGCGTGCTCCATTCAAAATCAAAGAAAGAAATACTAGACTCTATTTAGATTAGAGAGAAAAGATATTCTTTTACTGGAAGTCAAGTGGGTAGCCAACCAAAAGAATCTGAAATCTGAAGAAAATGGTGCATAAAATCAACATACAAAGTAATGGAATTGTTTCCCACCCCCAATAGTTCAAATAGTTCTTCTCAATTAAAAGTTGTGAATTATCATTCATGTGGACCCAGAATGATGACGAGGCTTCTGTCATTGAATCTGGCATAGTTTTATTAAAGCGTTTGCAGCTGCCGCATAGCATATAGCGAGAGACAGTGTAAGCAAGGAATAGAAAACTAAGCAAGAATGTAACTCCCCTCCCCCCCAGTTATACAGTTTCCGAGTTTGTAACACCTCCGGCTCACTTCCCAACTTTCCCCTCTCCTCCCTCCTCCTCCCCCCCCCCATTACTTATGACAGCTGAAAGATGCAAAGCAAAGGGAGAAAGTCTTGAAAGCTGAAAATCTTGAAGGCTGACATAGTGATTGTCAACTTTGGCAAACTTCAAGATGAATGGAATTCAGAAGTTGAAGTTCAAGAATCTTAAAATTACTAAGGTTGAGAAAACCAGTACTAATGTAGATGTAAATTACATTTTGTGGTAAAACCAGAGGTGGGCTGCTGGGAATTTGCAGGGGTTCAGGAGAGCCCCTAGCTAAGATTTTGTGCAGTTCGGGGAACTCCCAAATCCCACTCCTGGCTGGCCCCAACCTACCCCAC
The DNA here is from genome assembly GCA_004320025.1 of Laticauda laticaudata. Lineage (NCBI taxonomy): Eukaryota > Metazoa > Chordata > Lepidosauria > Squamata > Elapidae > Laticauda > Laticauda laticaudata. Next base: position 4,713 of record BHFT01022094.1, read on the forward strand.
CCCTTCCAGGAGTCCTCATGTGGCTCATTTTGGATGCAGGTAAGTGCAGGGTGCGCATGGAGGCTCAGGGAGGGTGAAAAATGGGCCTCTTGGAGGATGGAAATGGGCCTGTATCTGGCTTCCAGAGAGCTTCCAGAGCCCGGAGAGGCCATTTCACCCTCTTGGAGGCTCAAGGAAAGACTCAGGAGTCGGGGAGGGCAAAAACACCCCCCTGTGGTGCAGGAGGTTGACAAGGCCATACCCACCATGGCCACGCCCACCCAGCAAACAGGCAGAGAACCTCTTGCTAAAATTTTTGAAGCCCACTCCTAGATAAGATGTCTCCTTAGCATGTTTGGTCTTATCTATCCCGCTTTCCTCTCCTTCCTTTGAAAAAAAATGCTACATTTTTACCCTAGCTAAGTCTTTAATAATTGAATGGAAAATAAAATAGGCACTATCGTTCATCTTTCAGCTAGGCTATGAGATACATTCAGAAATTTGGAAAATTGCCAAATTCAAATCAATCAAGTACCAGGTCAATATCTGACAAGGAATTCTGTATTCCTTGTTAACATGTATTCATGTTAGCCTAACATCCCAACCCAAACCAAGCATGGATAATACTGTATATTTTGTTTAAAGTCACCAAGGTATTATAGTTGTAAAAAAACCCTCTTTCCTGAGTTCTGCAAAGCAACCCATGCAAACCCTGCTTAGTATATTGAAGGCAGAGAAGGCCTGTTTCTGAAAGACTTATTGAAGGGAACGCTATTTTATATTTTCTTTCTTTTTTTGCATATGAGCAATAAGGATATTCCTTGTTAAAATATTAGTGAAGCAAAATGTTAACGAAGAAGTTTCTATGCTGTTTTAAAATTTGAAACTACCATTGTGGTTTCATGTTGTATTAGATATAATTCTTAATCCCTTCCATCCCATGGGTGGGACATTGTTTATATACATTTCACTATTCTGGAAAAAGCAGGCTGAGGATAAGGCTGTGATTAAATAAAAGGAGTCAAAATAGTCTGGGCAGATCTACTGAAACCAGATGCTGATGTAAACCAACTGAATGTTTTCTCTATAAACTTTCTCATAAATACCAATTTTTAAATGGTCTTTGTTCAGACAATGTGTTGTTTTTTTATGTTGCATAACCACTGTAATTCAGCCATTCATTTCTTTACTATCATCTTTCTTTCTCTCTCCCTCATCTGTCTGTCTATCTACTATTATCTATCATCTGCTGTCTGTGATGTATCTGTCTGTCTGTCCGTCCATTGATCGCTCCATCCATCCACCTATCCACAGTGTCTACAACTTAGCTAGCTAGCAAACTTAGTTTTCTATCTATCATCTATCAATATTCCATCTACCTATAATCAATCATCTATCTATCTATCTATCTATCTATCTATCTATCTATCTATCTATCTATCTTTGTTTTACTATTATTATCATCTGCCATCTGTGTTGTATCCTTCTGTCTGTCTATATCTATCTATCCGTCCATCGATCCATCAGTCCATCCATCCATCCATCCATCCATCCATCTATCTATCCACAGTCTACATCTTAGCTAGCTAGCAAATTATTTTCCATCTATTATCTATCGATAATCCATCTACCTATAATCTACCTACCTACCTACCTACCAATGTAGTTTTTAATATTTTAATGTTTTTGGTGTTCTAGTTTTACTATGATTTTTATGCTCTTTTTTAAATTGGGGTTCTACACAGAATTGGTTATAAGATAGATGTTTTAAATAAATTATTGCAGTATAAAAACCATTGTCTTCCATATAACACTGAGTTATAACTATTTGGAATTGACTACCTCCATCCACTACTACAATATGCAATCAGAGAAATACTGTGCCCTATTTTAGAATTTGTATGCAGGAAACATAAAGAAGCAGCAAGACTGAAGCTTTTGAGAAATGGAACTTTTCTGAAAGGAAGCTGAGATTTCCTCAGAAGAGTGCAGAATGTGGTGAGAAAACAGTCCATTGAGCGGCAGGAAAGTGTGAGCAATTACACAGAGGTGAGAATCCATGAATGAGATATGGAAGTCTATCAAGTGAGAAAATGCTGGAACAGAAATACAAAGAAAAAAAAAAGGCAACTGAGCCTGTGCGTTTATATTCCAGGTATTTCAGTGGCCACAAAATCAAGTGGAAGGATAGATTAAATTGAAAATGTGCTCGTATTGGGTGAGTGGGAGGTGTAGACAAGTAGAAGACTCCAAGAGCAATGCTTGAAGCAAATCTACTGGTAGATGTGTAGGCTGATCTGAATCTAGAGCTAACATGTTAGCTGATTTTTTTACTGTTCTGAACAGAGGTGGTATTCAGCCAGTGTTCTGCATATTAATATTTGGATGGCATAAAGCAAACAGATCAACTCCACAAAGCATCCATACAAAGTCTTTTTTGTTGGTTCATCAGGCATCCTGTCAACTCCCATTTATGATGAGGTTCTTCTTAATGTCCAATCTTTGCATATCTGAATTGTGGTATAGAAAGATAATAAAGTCTCAACCCCATGATGATTGAAGTGACTACATGATATGGTGGCTTCAGGCAAGAGTGAGGGAGCCTCCTCCAACCCAACAAGGGTCATTTTAGTGACCAATCAGGATTACAGATATGACCACATGACATGGACTACATTTCCCAGGATACCTTAATGACATTTACCATGATGAATTCCCTTAAGGCAGGGGTTCCCAACCTGGGGTGCTCGCACCCCCAGGGGAACGAGACGATATTCCAGGGGGTGCGAGAAAAGTCGAGGTAAATAATAGGATATTGGCTATATGTTGGCATTTTTATTTTCTTTTGCAATGGACTAACTTTGTTTTCATTTTAGAGTTAAGTATCATTATTTAGTGGCTGTCACATACATAGCTGAAAAGATTCAATCCTACCATATATTTAATAATTAAATAATTCAATCCTACCATATATTTACCATATATTTCAGGGGGTGCGAGGTTCGAGTGAAATTTCTTTAGGGGTGCGGGGCGAAAAAAAGGTTGGGAACCACTGCCTTAAGGGGACAGCTCTCAAATCCTAACTAATTATCCAAAATCCCATTAATTCTAAACTATCTGGACAGCACACTCCCTGCCTGGTCTGATCAGTTCTGGAAAACCGGTAGCAGATATGTTGAGTAGTTTGGAGAACTGGCCAATACCACCTCTGACTGGCCCCACCCCCCTCTATTTTCAGCCTCCCGAGTCTCAGGCTGATTGGCTGGGTCTTCTTTTGTTGCCCTGCATGAGAGAACAGAGCTGGAAAGCAGGTTATTGGGGTGGGGAGGGAATGGGGATTTTGCAGTAACCTTCCCCCAGGAGTGGGGAGGAATCCTTCCCCTGCCATATACCCACCAAACCACACTCACCAAGGCATGCCCACAGAACCGGTAGTAAATTTTTTTGAATCCCACCATTGGTTCTGAGCTTTCTTTTGAGTATTATCAGTTTGGACAGTAAATACTGCAAAATATGACAGTTCAGGCACAGGAACATTCTGGAGAAATCTGGAACATTATATTTGTCCACTAGACCAGGCACGGGTGTCAAACTCAAGGCCCAGGGGGGGCAAGGACAGATCCAGCCTATGATGTGGTTAGATCTGGCCCGTGAGGCTGCCCTGGAAACAGTGAAGGACTGCCCACCGGTGCCTCAGCCCCAGCCTAGGTCAGCCAGGCAGTGATCTAAAACATGGTGGTGACCATCTGGGCTGGAATGTGGTCAGCCTTAGATATGCAGGGGTCATCCTGGAGTCAGTGAGAGGGCGCTGCCCCCTGGATGTGCACTGGAGACAATGGATCCCCCAGCCCCACCCAGTCCAGTACAGGTGTCCCCCCAACACAAGGAATGTTGATCTGTCCACAATCACCCAATTGGCTGTGATCACCCAGCCACAACCACCCCACTGATGCCCCCTCAGGCCCCCCCAAGTCGACCATAACCCTCATGCAGCTTTCAGTGAAATTGAGTTTGACACTCCTACACTAGATTATTCCAAATGTCATCCAGATCATGCTACCCTGGGAATAGCTCAGAAATATATATTGATGACAAGGAATCTGGTCAGTCAAGAACATGAATGATCAAAAAATCAAACAGAATTGTCAGGGTAAGAAAGCTGTAGGCCAAATTACAATGTACAGCTGCAATTATCCTGATGACTGAGTCAGTCTTTAGGACCCCAGTCATTTGTTCAGCCTTTGCATGTGTTTTGACTCAAGCCTTGTTCAAATCAAACAAACACAAATTATGTATAAAAACAAACCCTTTTCATGTGGCACTGTGAATTCTGTTCGTTCACAGCCAAGAGTCATTCAAAACCAATTGTCCCAGATAAGAGCCAGCCCTCTGAAGGTTGGAAAGGCTGCCAAGACCAAAAGACTAATTACAGATAAATATCCAAAGCCAGAAGTTTCCAAAAACAAACTGGAGGATGAGAACCCTGAGCATAAAGAACTTATTTGCTTCCTGCAAAGAAGTCAACCCCGAAGGCTTGCTTTTGTTCCTTATGGGAGGAACTATCACCTTCCAACCTTACTCCTGAGTTGCCCTTGCTGCTTCAGCTGCTCTTTCCTTCGAGCAGCCCTGTGCGCACGTGCACTGAGCACAGGCTCCCCAGGTCCCTCTTCGTCACTGCTGCCAGACTCCACAACCTCCGAAGGCAGCACCCCACTCTTCAATAGTCCAGGTCCCATCCCTGCATCACATGCAGGCCCTTCATCTGTGTCCTCGCTGTTTGAGACCTCAGCCATCTGGACCTGCTACCAGTAAACCACAATAGCATGACTTATATTTTAGCTAGACAATTTAGGACGGATTCTTAATTTAATCCATTCATATAAGAGAAAAAAAAAGCTATACTACACATATTATATATTGATTCATGCTGCATTAGTTGTTTGAGTAAAATATAGATAAGCAACATTCAATTCTCCACTGCTCAGTTGCAAGGGAGGCTGAAAGGATATGGGAAATCAGACAAGATTTTCAATATTTCCTTAAAAGTGTATATAAATTGGTACTGAAAGTTTTACAAAGACATCCCAGAAAAAAAGAATGCAAGTTTTAAAACAAGCTGAGGTATTTTCTGAAGGATTTAATCTTCTACCCAATTAGCAAAAACAAAGGTCCTCTGAACTCATTGGCCTTATTTTTTAATAGAAATTACACAATTGCATAGTATATGTCTTAATGATACCCAAATTACTTTTTAAGGGGGTGCAGAAGTCCAATATTAATCTTATCAACATATGAAACATATGTACTCTCTTCAACTCCATCTCTCTACAAACCTCATTTAGCACAATTTAAACATTTTAAAAATCAATTTAACATAAATTAGTCATTGTGAAGGTATACAAACATTAAAAAATATTGCTTAAGTTTTTTATTTTTTATTTATTTCTAGGATATCAGCTCTCTTTATCCTTCCCTTCTGCAAATTTGCCAGATCTGTAAGCAGTGACTGCATACAAAACTATAAATCCTTCTGTTTTGAAAATAGAGAGAATAGGCAGATCAAAAGTTTAGCCTGGAGGCCACTGTCATTTTTCTCGAGGAAATAATAGCTTCATACCTTTTGCTGAGTTCTATAGGATAGGTGATAAAGAAAAGGAACAACCCAAATACAAATACAAAATGTTCATTTGTGTAACTAAACAGCTTAAATGGAGGTTGAAGAGTCAAACTTAGGAGGACACAAAAAAAGGCAGGGCAAAAAGTTATTAGTCACCTATTGTTAATGCAAAATTGTGGTAGAAAAGCAATATATTGATAGGGTTTTTCCATTTTTAATAGGTTTGCCTAAGTACACAAACCTGTGGGAAAAGCTCTAATGCTGGGAAAGGTAAAAGGGGAAAAAACCAGGATGACCAGTGATAAGGTGGATGGACTCAGTTAACATGGGCATGAGTACATCATTGGAAGATCTGAAAAAAACAAGTTAGGGAAACATTGTGACAGATTTAAAAATTACTATGGCATGTAATCAATCAAAAGTGGATAAAGGGTAAAGGTAGCAATTGACTAAATGCAGAGGTGCTTATGTGAAGTGGATTTATGCATAGGTATTGGGATGTATTATGATATGCTCTTGTTTGTTGGTGTTTATATTGTTTATATGTTGTCTAACTATGATGAAAGTTTCAATATTTAAGTGATTGAAGGCTACTTATCTGGAGGTTCCAAGTAATTAGGTAGATAGGTAGGTAGATAAGAGAAAGATATTTTAGATGATAGATAGATACTAAAGATGATAGGTGATTGATAGATACTATAGATGATTGACAGATAAAAGATAGATGAATTTCAGTCTAGATTAATTTTGAGTTCATCATTGAACTGACTTGGTCATCCCAATGATGACTTGTATGAGAAAGAAGCAGGAAGAATGCAATCTTGTTTCTCCTAAATCATTTTTGGGCATTCTGATTACTGAATTCTCCTGGAATAGTTTATAGAGTGGGAAGAAAAATAGTGCTGCAGGATCAGTAGTGGGATTCAACATATTTTACTACTGGTTCTGTGGCCGTGACTTGGTGGGTGTGACTTGGTGGGTGTGACTTGGTGGGCATGGCAAGGGAAGGATACTGTAGGGAACTTCAATCAGAATAGACCTTGGAGATCTTACTCAAGTGCTCAAGTGGGAGACCCTACCAGTGATGGCTAACCTTTTTGTTGTGGCATGCCAAAAGTGCGTGCATGCCTGCATCCATAATACAATGCATGGGCGACTCCTGCCCGTTTACCTCACCCTCTGCACATGCATGGCCCCCCCACATCCCATTTTGGGTCTAGTAGGCCTCCCTGCAGCCTCCTGGGAGAAAAAATGGGGCATGGGTGGGCCACACTGCACCTCACCCATGCTCCCCCTGCCCCCCAAACATGCGCACGTGACCTGCCATGCGTTCCCCCCACTCCCGCACATGCACATGCGTCTCCCACCTCTGCCCCATCTCAGATAAGTGGCCTCCAGTGTTGGAGCACCCACAATGTCTGAAGGCCAGCTGTTCCACTGGTTAATTGTTCTCATTGTTACGATGTTTCTTCTTAATTCCAGGATCTCCTTAATCTCTCTATCCACCTAATCCATTGTCTTATTTTCTTTAACCTTGTCCACTGCCTCCTTCTATTTCCTTCAGCCTTACTATCTGTTCTCTTCTAGCCCACCATTTGCTCACATGCCATGCTCAATGTTTCTCTGTTAGTTATGGCCTCAATGGGATAGCCATCCTTTTATCCTGAACCTATTGATTGATTCTTCATGCAGTCTGTTGGTTCTTTTAGTAACCATAAAATCCATAATTCAGAGTCATCTATCTCTTTACCTTCTTTATTCTTCTTCTGTGTTCAACTCTCACAGCTGTATGTTACCACTGCTTTAACTATTCTGTTTTTAAAGAATACATTAATAAGTATCCTGAAAATTATGCTCTAGAAGATTGTAAATAAAACACATTTTAATTTATTCCCCTATAAATTATAGGAAAATCCTGCCACTTTTAATTTTTAATGGAAATGGCAGGAACAAATCTTTTTCTTTTGTGCTGATAATCATCTCTTTTTTTGGCTATCTAGTTCTGCCTTGATTAATTAAGAAATCTATATTCACAAATTAATGTTTGCAGCACTGCAGATTCTCAAGAGAAACAAACCAGGATGATAACTAGAAGCCCAAACAAAGCCTACATTTTCCACAATAACCATTCTTCTACACATTTTACTTAGTTACAGGAACGCTTTATATGCAATAATTCAGTAAATGTAGCAAAAGAATTCTCTGCCAACAGTTTAGTGCAATTCACAATAACTGCCTAAAAACTCACAATTTTAATAAACACACAGTATCTTTGGAGTTTGGTTCAGATCCTCAGTTACTGTATTGCCATATTTTTTTAGAAAGAAAAGAAATTCTAGGAATTGAAACCTTTATCAAAGCTTCTCACCTCTAAGATTTGGTGGGAAGCCTAAGCCTTGGAAATTGGGGAGTGAACTGCACAGAGTGATGAAAAGGCTGTTTTTGTGAAAGACACTAATAGCGCCATTCTGCTTAGCCATTTGGTTTTTTAAAAAAGAACATGAATATGATTGGATCTTTTATTTTCTTTAAAAACTCCAATTTTAGCTTGTTTATATCTCTCAAGACCTGAAGTGGAAGGGAAGAAAAGAGTACTATAGAAGATGAATTCCAGCTTAATGCAAAAGTTATATAAATACATATTGGTTGTGACAATGAAGGCTTAGTATTGTGTGTCAGGAGGCAGTGGCTTTGTACCAAAAAGATTTGACTACAGAATTTTTTGAATACTCCTATCTTATACTTACATATTCTTGGCAGCAGTGACTAACTTGGCCAATTCTGCAGCTGGCAGGCAGCTTGCACATTTGAAACAGAATAATGGTGCACAAAGTGCAATGTTTAAAACTGAAATATAACATTTAATATTTCTGCAAGTTGGGCAAAGTTGTGCTGTCCAGACAGTTTAGAGTTAATGGGATTTGGGATAGTTAGTTAGGAATTGAGAGCTGTCCTCTTAAGGAAATGCATCATGGTAAATGTAGTTAAGGTATCCTTGGAAATGTAGTCCATGTCATGTGGTCACATCTGTAACCCTGATTAGTCACTAAATTGACCCTTGTTGGGTTGGGGGAGGCTCCTTCACTCTTGCCTGGATCCTTTTTCATGCAACCGCTTCAATCATCATGGGGTTAAGAGTTTATTATCTTTCTACACCACAATTCAGATATGCAAAGGATTGGACATTAAGAAGAACCTAATCATAAATGTGAGTTGATAAGGATGCCTGATGAACCAATAAAAAAGACTTTGTATGGAAGCTTTGTGGAGTTGCTCTGTCTGCTATATACCCATTCAGAGAGTAATAAGCAGAACAAAAGTATTAGATGCAAAATCAAGAGAAGTGGGTGGGTGGATAGGGAATCATATCAATTAATTGTTCTCACTGACAGGAAATTCCTCCTTAGTTCTAGGTTAGATCTCTCTTTGATAATCTTCTATCCATTACTTCTTGCCCTGCCCTCTAATCAGGGGTGGGCTTCAAAAATGTTAGCAATGGGTTCTTTGCCCGGTTGCTGGGTGGGCATGGCCATGGTGGATGTAGCCTAGTCAACCTCCTGCACCACAGTGGGGAGCACTTTTGCCCTTCCTGGGCTCCAGAGGCTTTCCTTGAGCCTCCGGAGGGCGAAAACAGCCTCCCTGGGCTCCCAGGGCTTTCTGGAAGCAGGAAATGGGCCTGTTTCTGGCCTTCCTGAACTTCCGAGAGGCCAGTTTTTCACCTTCCCCAAGCCTCCATGCACGCCCTGAATTTACCTGCATCCAAAATGGGCCATGTGAGGACTCCTGGGAGGGAAGGGATGGGCGGGACCAGCCAGGAGTGGGATTTGGGAGTTCTCCAAACTGTGCAGAATTTTAGTTAGAGGATCTCCCGAACCCCTGCGAACCCAGCAGCCCATCTCTGCTTCTGATGCTTTGGAAATTAGGCTGACTCTCTCTTCTCTGTGGCAGACTCTCAAATACTGGAAGTCTGCTATCATATTACCCCTAGCCTTTCTCTTTGTTAGAATAGACATACCCAATTCCTGCAACCATTCATCACATGCTTAGCTTCCAGATTTCTAATTATCTTTGTTGCTTTTTTTCTATACTCTTTCTAGAATCTCAACTTTTTTTTGTAACATGACGACCAAAACAGGATGCAGTAGGAAAATAAAATTTTAAAATAAAAACAGTCAAAGGCTGAATGCAAATCTATGTGAGAAAAGAAAGGTGTAAAGCATTCTCCAACTTATTAAAAAAGTTCCCTTCCTTAGGTTTGCTTCAGTGCTGAATTCAGCACTGCAGAAGTATTTAGCCAGTGTACTTATGTATTTATGTACTTTATTAATAGTTTATGTGCTATTATGTATCTCCATGAAGTTTAGCCTCCTTTTAAATATTTATCATTCTGTTATGTAACTCACCAGAGACATGATAAACTCCACCTCTGTCAATCTCAGCTGAAATGTGTAACCTAATGATTCACCGTCTTGCTCAGAGTAACATCTCAGTTCAAGGAATATTCCTTTACTGATTATTGAGCCATGTATCTCTCAGCTTTGGGAACTTTCAAATGTGTGGACTTTCCCAGTCAGCATCTCAACCCCTGTGTCTGGCTGCTTCATTTTAATCAACTTTGAACAAACAAGCTGCCCTTCTTACTGCAATCCCAAAGGTGTTATAGGAAGTTAGCATCCACCCCTCTCCTAGAAAAATGAAATATCCTAGGAAATATTAAAAGGCAGACTATTTCCCTTAAAAAGAGTAGAAGCAGAAACTCACCTCAGAGTGGCAGAAACTCAGCCAGAAACCCACCTTTGCTAATGGGCCATTAAGGCCTAGACCAGAGTATTCTACATAATAAAGATCTCTACCCATCTCACCACCTGGCCTGGGAAGATTGTATCAGCCAACACTCAGGTGAAGCCATGTGGTCCAGACAAAGCTTACAAAGTTAGTTAAGAGCCCCACCCCTGGGAGTTAAGAGCCCCGCCCCTGGGAGTCTGCCAGCCAATGGGATACATTTCTTGCACAGGAACCTTAGTGGGGCCCAACAGAGGGTATATAAGGGTCTCTCAGCACCTTGGCCCGCCCTTCTTTCCCTTCACCCAACATCTTGAAGCATGTGATCATCCTTTTCACTCTGGAGCTTCAAGCAATGTGGTCCTGTCCACCATTAAACCATCTTTCCAAATAGCCTCCATGTTTCCAGTGTCTTTTTCCTCACTTGGAACTGAACCTGAAGGATAATTCTTCCAACAACTGGACTTCCTTGTTTGCTTGTTTTTCTTTGCAAATGTCTTATTACTCATTCAAGAAGCTTCTTTAGTTCTAATTGACTGGTAGAGAATGGAAGGATTTATATCTTTTGCAGTTGGACAACTATTTGTCTGAAATGGTATAGGGTTGGACTAGAACAGGGCTCACCAACCTTTTGGACCTCAGGGACCACCAAACTCAAAATTTTAATTCCGAGGACCAGAGGCCCTGGGAAAATCCTCAAAAAAGTCTGCAGGAAAATTCCCCACCCCATTTTTCAACTGATCAATCATTCTTTGTTTGGGATCACAGGATACCATCTCCATCTCCATTCTCAGGGGGAGAGAGAGAGACTTTTGGCTTCATGCAAGGAAAGCAGCAGAAGCAGCAGAAGTTTTTCTTTCTCTCCCTCAAATTCCACCAGAAACGATTCTTTGTGAGAATTGTCATGCTAGTGCAGCATCTTGGAGCAGGATGCCTTGCACGGTCCCAAAGACTCATTTCTGGTGGAGTTTGGGAGAGAGAAAGAAAGACTGGCTGCTTTCCTTGCATGCAGCCAAAAGTAGAAAAAGAAAGAAGCGGAAAGAAGCACCCCGGTGTCCAGGCAAGGCGCGTGGGGTGAGTGGGGCAAATCCTCCCATCCACCCTTTTCCCCCTCCCCTCACTACCTCTTGTTGTTCACAATGCAAGGGATGCAAGCCTTGTGTTCCCACAAGTCATCTGGGCGACACAGCCTTGTGTTCCCACATAGCCTGGATTAATTGCTTTGGGGGGTGCTTTTAGGGTGACATTTCTCTGCAGACCACCAAAAAAATTTTATGGACCACCAGTGATCCCTGGCCCCCTGGTTGGCAACCACTGGACTAGAAGACCTCCATGTCCCTTCCAACTCTGTTATAGGCAGTCTTCAACTTACAACCGCAACTGAGCCCCAAATTCCTGTTTTAAAGTGAAACAGTTGTGAAGTGAGTTTTGCCCCATTTTACGACCTTTCTTGTCTCACTTATTAAGTGAAACACTGCAGTTGATAAATTAGTAACCTGATTGTTAAGTGAATCTGGCTTCCATATTGACTTTGTTTGTCAGAAGGTCGCAAAAGCTGACCTTATATCACCCCAGGACACTGCAACCATCATACATTTGAGCCAGTTGCCAAGCATCTGAATTTTGCTCCCATGATCATGGGACTACTGCAAAAGTTGTAACTGTGAAAAACAGTCATCGGTCACTTTTTTCAGTGCCGTTGTAATTTTGAACAGTCACTAAATGAACTGTAGTAATTTGAGGGCTACCCATGTTCTGTTATTCAATCATCTGGTTATGAGCTCTCAGAGTCGTTGAGGCTGCTAGGAGGTTTATCAATACCCTCCATGTAACCTAGAGTGCAAATGGTATGGAAACTCCTTGGGACTGCTGAAAGGACTGTGCTGTAAATAAATCCTTTCAGAAAAAAACGAACGGGGTTTAGAGCAGGGCCTTCTGGGCATCAGGGACCAGTTCTGTGAAGAGTGGTTTTTCTGCAGACTGGGGAAGTGGGAGAGAGGCATGGCTTCACATACTGCATGGATCAACCTTCATGGATGGGACTTTGCTCACCTGTGTTGACTGATTCCTGGAAGCCTGCAGACCAGTGTCACTCTGCAGACTGGTGCTTAGGAAACCCCTGATTTAGAATTCTTATGATTACACAAGATATATTATTATTTTTAAAAAGTGTTATTTGTTTTATTAGTATAATATATAAAAATTCCATTTCAATGAAACAATGTGTTGTCTAGGCACAATTATTTTTAGGCAATCATAAACAAGGTGTTTACACTACTATTACTATTAATCTTCTCATCACTCCTTATCACCCATCCCCTCCCACTTGTGACTGTGTATGACTGTAACTTCGTTGCTTGTATCCTTACGATTTCTATTGACTGTTTCTTAGTATGTTTTGATCGCTCATTGTACCCTATAACTATTATTAAGTGTTGCACCTGATGATTCTTGATGAATATATCTTTTCTTTTATGTACACTTAGAGCATTTACACCAAGACAAATTCCTTGTGTATCCAATCAGTTTAGAATTAATGGGATTTGGAAAGATAGGTAGCAGTTGTGAGCTGTCCCCTTAAGAGAATGCATCATGGTAAATGTAGTTAAGGTATCCTAAGAAATGTAGTCCATATCACTACATTTGACCCTCGATGGATAGGAGGAGTTTTCCTCACCCTTGGCTGAACTCATGGACTTGTGGAAACTGTTCTACTTCTATCTCCATGAGATGAGGGAAAAAGGATAGAAAATAATAATCTTTTTACCTACAAGACAGATATACAAAGGATTGGTTATTAAAGAAGAACTTCATCACAAATGTGAGTTTTGAGGATACCTGATGAACCAATAAATGCACTTTGTTATGGATGTCTTGTTGAGTTATCTATCTGCATCTGTACAGCTTACAAATCCACAACTGTACAGAATACAAAATAGTAGAAAGATGATTTAATTTGAAGTCCTGAAGCCCATCAGTATAAAGACTGCTAATTTGGATTTGTGAATAAAGCAAAGTAATGTTGAACCCAGGAGTGAATGTAGAATGCTAAGCTCTGTGCTTCAGTTTGAATTGCAGGGAGGGGCAAGAATCCCCCCTTTCCTTTTACACAAGAGACTTTTCAAATATCCTATGCTCTGGCTTTCAAAGGCAATCAAATTTGTTGGATTCCTTTGTCTTCATATCAAGCCAGGAAGGGGCAAATTCCCCCTCCTTTTCTCTTCAGCAAAAGAAGTGCTGTGTCTCAAATTAC
>BHFT01022095.1:0-10686 GCA_004320025.1 Laticauda laticaudata
AATGGAGGCAGTGAGTACAGAACGGAAGCATCGCGTTAACCAACAGATGGTAAGTGTTTTTCTCCATTTTACATCCTTTTTCCATCCGTTGCTGCAGTGTGACAGGGGCTTAAGTAGTAGGAGTTCTGAACATTTAAAGAAAAGGCTCTTACTTAATTCTCATATTTTTTCATGAATATTCAAATGCAATCGATGCTTTAATTTTCTAACAGAGTTATAGAATTAGTATGTTTCAATGAAATTGTACTGAGAAAAGTTGCAACCTCACCTAATGACTGGGCCATTGCCCCGTTTGAATCTCATTGATAGCAAACATCTAGATTTGGTATCAGTCACAAACTATATCTTAGTCCCTGATTAATAAACCATATGCACGTTTTCTAATGGGTGATTCAGTTTGATTCAAACTGATTAAAGGCATCGGAGCCCCTCTTTGAGAGAGATAGCCAGTTTAGAAATTTGATAGATAAATACATAAATATCAAATATTTTTGAATTGATTCAAAGAGGCATGAAAATATGATTCAAAAATTCCACAAATGTGTTGTTGTTGTTGCTGCTGTTGTTTTGCAGTATTTCAAACATGAAATTTTGGTTCCAAATATGGAGAAAGAATGTGTATGTTTGTGTATGTACATGTGTATTTTGGGCAGTGGTGGATTTCAAAATTTTTTACTACCGGTTCTGTGGGCATGGCTTGGTGGCTGTGGCAGGGGAAGGATACTGTAAAGTCAGAGGTAGTATCCAGTCAGAGGTAGTATTTGCTGGTTCTCTGAACTAATGAAAATCTCCAGAACTGGTCAGAACCTGCTGAATACCACCTCTGATTTAAGGGCAGGGTTTGAATGGCATGATAGTGATATGAATTGCTAGATACTGAGTTTATCACTTGCTCATGCCTATCAGAGGGCTTGGAGAAAACCTGCTCCCTTGTATATATATGTCTGCTTCTTCCAGTGTAATTTCTTGTGGAAGCTTTTCCTGGTAGGAGGAAGAGAGAGACAAAGAAATCTATTATTACTTTTTGTGTGAGTGCCTCTGGTAGCATTTTTGCTGTTAGACTATCACTTATATAAGACCATTTCTTTAACTCATGTTTTATTATATTTGCAGTCTCAGTAGCAGATACATTCTCACACTTACACAAGTGATACACAACATTTCATTCCATAGCCAATGACTCATGCAATCAACCTAAAACAGCAACAGGTCAGTGATCAGTGGACTTTTCTATTTTTAGTAGAGCTTTATTTTTAAATAATTTTTGAAAGTGGATATTTTAACATTGGAGTAGAACATTTTCTGTGGTAGCCTGGCACAAATGTTTTATATTTGGAGGCTTCTTTGTTATCTTTCTTTAAAGATGTTAGGAAATTTCTCCTTTAATCCAAGTCTGCATCTCCTTTTCTTAAACTTCTATCCATTTCATCTTGTCTCGCCCTTAGATGCTTTGGAGAATAGGTTGACCCTCTCCTCTCTGTAATAGCCCCTCAAGTATTGGAAAACTGCTATGTTACCCCTATTCCTTCTTTTCATTAGACTAGACAATCCC
Organism: Laticauda laticaudata; assembly: GCA_004320025.1. Lineage (NCBI taxonomy): Eukaryota > Metazoa > Chordata > Lepidosauria > Squamata > Elapidae > Laticauda > Laticauda laticaudata. The sequence continues at coordinate 1,553 of BHFT01022095.1, forward strand.
AGTTCCAGCAACCATTCATCAAACAGTCTAGATGCCAAAGCCCTAATCATGTTTGTTGCTGTTCTCTATACTCTTTCTAGACTCTCAACATCTTTTTTTTTTTTTTATCGTGGTCACCAAATGCAGAATACTGGATTCAGTATTCCAATTGTGATCTTAAAGATAGGGATTTTTTTTAATTTTCCAGTCATTTAGAATTTGTGTAATTCTCTGTTTTTCGAAATGTGATAGTTATTTTTAGTAAATATTGACTCAAAAATGAGGATGGGAAAAAAGCCATTAAATCCCTCTTCTTTTAAATTATGTTATATATTTCCAGAATATTAGAATTCTGGTGAATAATTGTTCTATTAGAATATAATGCTTAATGAACTGCAAGTTAATGAATTGTTTGTTCATATATATGCAAAGCATAAAACAAAAGTAAGTAAAATGTACTTTTTTGAGAATCTATTGTCCTTTCTCCAGTGAGCCACTTACTGAAGAAGAGTCCAATTCTGGGAATGGTTAAGGACAAAACAAGAAGGGGATGACAGAGAATGAGATGGTTGGATGGAGACACTGAAGAAGTCAGTGTGAGCTTCAAGGGACTATGGGGGATGATAGAGGACTGGAAGGCCTGGAGGAACGTTGTCCAGAGGGTCACAATGGGTTGGACATGACTTTACAACTAAAACAACAACAAATTGCCCTTTCAGAGATGATAGATAGACAGATAGATAGAAGAGATAAACTGACTGATAGACAGGCAGACAGGCAGACAGACAAAAATAGACAGATTCACTATACTTCCTTTCAAAGACCACCATTTTCTAACAAACTCTCCCAGCCTTATGACAGGCACAGATAATGCAGATGGGAGTCTATGGAAAACAGTAGTTGGCTAATCATCAATCTGTGTGAAAAAAATGGATAAAAGAGGGAGTGCTATTATTTAAGCCCCTGTCACACTGCACCAATGGATGGCAACGGTGGCGTCCGATGACCCTGTGCCTGGACTGGGAAGGGCTGCTGCCTGTGCTGCTGGACCTCCTGGTAGCGTCCTGTACGCGTAGCCCTGGGTAGGTGAGGGCCTGTGGAAACCCTTGGAATGGAGGGGACATCACTGGGATGGAGGAGCAGACCTGGACTGGGTGGTGCAGGTTCTCTGGATCTGGAGGGTTGTTGGAGCAGCTCGGTGATCGGTCCTTCACCAGCGGTAGAGATGGATCCGCATGTTCTTGAGGGTCTGGTTGAACATAGGTGAGAAGGGCTTGTTGGTTTGGAGGATGAGGAGTTGGTGGGAAGCTTGAAGGGAATCTTTTGTGCTCCGGGTTGGTGTCCTGATCTCCAGCAGGACAGTGTGGTTCTGGCCCTTCCCCGCTGTTTTCCTGGTCCTCTCTGCCGTCTGTGGAGGTGGAGCTGGGGGGATGCGGTAAGGACTTCGTGGTGGAAGTGCCGTCTCTTTTGCTTCTTTCGCACTGCACAGGGAAGTCCTCCACGCACTCCGCCATGGTTAAAAAACAACTGTCCCCGGTTCTCTGCCATGGGATCTTCCACAAGAACCTGCCTAGGAGAACAGGACTGACTCTCGGCCGGAAGAGGAACCTGGCTCCAGGCAGGCTGCTTGGAAGAGAGAGGGGTGTGAGAGGGGCTTGCCTCCTCAGTGCGGATCTCAACCCTCCAGGAAGCTGCACCTGGCCATGACGTTAGGTCCTCTTGTTGTAGCTGACCGTGGCCTGGCCAGATTCTTGAGGTGCAGCTCTGTACTAGTGTGCATGTGCTTCCACCAGCCGAGGAGCACCTCCAAAGTGTAGCCCAGATTCCCCGCTTCTCTCTTCAAGCAGCCTGTTCTTTGGTGTCCCTGTAGAGCCCTGTGTCCCTTCCGCCATAGATAGTCATTCGACTCAGCCACTTCAGCACTCATCCATGTTCCTCCTCAATGGAGTATTGCCTCCTCTTGTTCTCGCTTATGCCTCTTCCTCCTTTGGCAGTACCAGATTTGCCCTCATAGAGGGGCTTCAGTTGTAGGGCTGCTCCTCCACACCACCAGCAGCAGCAGGACCAGGAGGATCATCATCATCATCATCAGCACCAGCAGGATCATCAGCAGCAGTAGCAGCAGCAGAAGAAGCACCAGCACCAGCACCAGCACCAGCAGGAACCAGGATCAGCAGCAGCAGAGTAAGCACCAAGCAGCGCCAGCCGCACCAGGAGCACCAGCCGACCAGGAGCATGAGCAGGGCCAGGAGCATGAGCAGGACCAGCAGGAACAGCAGGATGAAACAAGACCAGAGAGCACGAGCAGGACCAGCAGGACGAGCAAAGACCAGGAGCAACGAGCAAACAAGCAGGACCAGCAGGATGAGCAGGACCAGCAAGTACGAGGAGCAAGCTACAGCACGAGTAAGCACCAGCAGAAGCACCACCACCAGAAGCATCAGCATCAGCTCCTCCAGAAGCAGCATCCGCAAAGCACCAACCGCCAGAAGCATCATCATCAAAGTAAGCTGCAGACAACCCCGCCATAAGCAACAAGCATCAAGCTCCTCAGAAGCAGAAGCAGCAGAAGGCCCGCCGCAGAAAGAAGCGAGCCCATGCTACAGAAGCCCAGCAGAAGCAGAGTGAGGGGCCAGGGGTGGGAGGTGGCCCTGTCCCTCTTGCCAGGCTGGCAGCAGATGGCTTTGAGGCTTTTCTCTTCTTCCCCATGTTGTGGGGTTCTGGTGGCAGCAAGGCTGGCAGGCAGGAAGGCTGGCAGGAAGCAGGCACCAAGGCTGGCAGGCAGACTGCAGGCAGGCTGCCAGGCGCAAGGCTGGAAGGGAGCTGGAAGGCAGGCTGGCAGCAGGCTGGCAGCAAGGCTGGCGCAGGCAGACAGCAAGGCTGGCAGGGAGCCTGGCAGGGAGCCTGCAGGATGGCAAGGCAGCAAGGCTGCAGCAAGGCTGGCAGCAGCATGCAGGGCAGGCTTTGGCATGCGGACTTGATGTGTCTGAAGCAAGTTTCTTCCTCTGAAATGTGACCTGCTTGGGAGGCATCAGTGCCTCCCTTATATCCGTGGAATGATATAAATTATATCTGCCTCCCTTTATTTCCGCGGGGCTGATGCAATGCATCCTCCCCGCATGTGCAGTGAACGTTAGGCATTCCGCTAGGCTTCCGCTAGGCTTCCGCCTCTGCATCCGCCTTCATCCCCTAGGCTTTCCGCTTATCCGCTCGGCGTCCATTCTGCATCCGCTGTATCCGCATCCACTTTTGTTGTGGCCCCCTCGGAAGCTAGCGGATTGTGCCATCCACTTCCATCTGCTTCCATCCACTAGGCTTCCGTTCTGCATCCGCTTTCCATCCACCCTGCCGTCCTCCCATCGGTTCCTTTCCGTTTATCCGCTCTGGTTATGCAAAATTTGAGAGCAGATAACAATGGATGGAACATTTTTCTCGTCCGCTGTGTCCTTTTTACTAACGTTTTGCATCCATCGGCCAGTGTGATAGGGCCTTTAGATTATCATTTGTAGGTATGGCAATGAAAATGAAAAATCCAGGAAGGAGAGGAGACATATTTTGACTTTTATATGTTGTTCTGATAGAGTTCTTTCTGGTCTAATATAGTCTGATTCTGAGTTTGATTAGATGAGAATAATCAAATTGGAAGGTACCTTGGAGGTCTTCTGGTCCAATCCCCTGCATAAGCAGGAGACCCTATACCATTCTGGTTGTCCAATCTTTTCCTAAAAGAGAGAAGACAAGACATTACACTGATTAAAAAGAATGAAAACAATGAAAGGACTATGCAAAACAAATATTTTGAGTGAAGATGAGATGTATTTAGGGGGAGGAGTTAGTTTGATCTGCCTATGATAGCCAGATCTTTGAGAATGGCAAGAACATTTTACAAAGTCCAACCTTAGAACTTTGGATCTAGAACTGCTGAATGTTCTCAGGGTTTCTCTTCTGAGCAGAACAGGTTGTTTTTTTTTTTGTCAAAATAAGGCTTGGTGTAAAAATGAATCATGCATGAAATGAAGGCAATTCAACCCGAGTTTATAAGCATAACTGAGATTCTAGTATAAGATCCTCAAATCCTTTTTTCTTTCTACCAAGAAACATCTCTACAATCTTTACCATTTCCATAGATTATTTAATGCTACAGCCAGTTTCATCTAACTCTATTCCCACACAATAACATTATAGACATTTACTTTTTTTCCATAACTGAAGCATGGGGGAGGGTAGATTAAAGCTTGATACCTATTCTTTGATACCAGACTTCTTCCTTTTAGAACCTACTGAGTCTTCAATTATCATCCTGCTATTTTAAAAAATAAAATAATATTTTAAAAGTCAGAGTTTTTAATGTTAGTCAATGAAAGTCAAGATCTGTCAAAATCTAGTCTGAATAGTTTCTGAATTGAATTTCAAAGTCAGTGTGTATCCTAAGCATTTAATTTAAAAAAAGATATTTTCACTTCATGTTTTTATTTTCTGTTTAAGTTGTTTTAATATTTGTTTTGAATAACAAAATGTGATCCATAAATATTGTAATAAATAATTAAAAGATTTATCTTTATGTGTAAAAATCCATAATTAGGGTCACAATAATTTTAAAAAAGAGAGAAATAATTTGATCATACCCTAAATATATTTGTTTAAAATTTTAATAATCTCAGTCATTGGCAGTGCCTTCTAATCTTTAATAAAACTATTTAGCTCATTATGATATTCTGTTCTGTTAAATATAATTGTTCATTCAAGGAAAAAAAAGATTCCCATCTGTTGTTTTTGTCTGTGCACTTTCTCTCCTTGAATCATTTGCCCTTCTGTTGTGCCAAAAATAATTGTACTTAAACTAGCTCCATAATGAAATGATTGTGTAACTCACCACATTGGAATTTCTTTCTCACATACGCACATAGACAGAAAAATCTCTACTGTTCTTACATTGTTTCATTATTGTGGTTTTTAAAAAAAGATACTGAGCTTAATCTCTGTCCATTAATCACTCAGGTGCTGTTCTCACATTTCGGGTGTGAAGAATCATCCAAGATAATAACAGAATAAGACAGAGACAATCAGATTTCCAACCATGGTTCAAATATCACCAACTGTAATTATCAACCAAGGGAATTTTTCTCCTGTTAGAAGTTTTCTGTGGGTTGAATCAGAGGTGGTATTCAGCAGGTTCTGACCAGTTCTGGATTTCATTTGGGCTGTTACTTGGAACCCTGGCACCTGTTGGGTTTTCAGAATTTCTTAACAATGCCCCTTGACTTGATTATGCGATGTTATTCTGTTTTAATTTTTGGATATACAAGAACTTCTATGATTCAGTTATGGCATATTTAGATAATCTGCAAGATGAAACAAAGTACTTCTATTTCTTTAGCTTTGGCTTTTGCATTATTTTGGCCAAATTGGGTTTCATTTTTAAACTCTCCTATTCTAAGGTTTAATTTCACATTGTTCTAGGGAACTCATTAAAATAGAGAGTACAACTATCCTAGATGAAATGTGCCTCCAAAATGAAGCAAATAGATGCTTTATGATATAAGGCTCATTAAATCCATACCTGACATTTAATAAAATAAAAAATAAATTGGACAAAAATCCTAGTCATTTTCTTTTTCAACTGTTTCTCTTTTTTCAAAACCCAGCTAGTTGTTTGTCACTTTTACAAAAAATAATTTAAAAACATGTTTAAAACCCGGCAGCTCAAATGCCATATTGCTAAATGTCTTTTTTGTTTTTAAAAAAAGCAGGGGAAGAAAAGATCTGCATCTTCAAAATTGCATATTGGTGATGTGATGTTGTAGTTGCCATAGTAACAATATTCTTTATTGAACTGCAGAGTAAATAGCTATGCACAATATTTGAAACTTATTAGCTCATAATTTGCAGGCTTTACATTACCTTGGCTTCCCCCCTCCAATTTTCCAGATTTGTTTTTAATTTAGAATGTAGACAGTCAAGTAATTTGCATGGCACAAGGTCCTATTTAAAGGGGAGGCAATATTATTTAGAATGCAATGGAATGTGAGAGCTGACTTTAAATACACAATGTAAATATGACAGCTGTAAAACTCAGATCAGATTTAGAACCAAAATTAGAACAGCTAATTCCAAGGCCCCAGTCTCTCAAGAATTGATGCCCCAAACTGCTCTTTTTAGTATCCTACTTATACCCATTCCTATGGCTTGAGACAAATTTGAGAAAATAAGTCATATTCAGTATCATGGGCCAAATCTATAATATGTTTCCAAATGTTTTACTCAATCACAAAAGTTACAGTTTGGTCCAGTAATGTTTCCAGTTGTAGTCCAGGAGAGTTCTAAAAAGAGGCTACTGATGCATTTTTAATATTTACAACCCTACCAGTCTGGGATCCCATGGATAACATTATTGAGGTCAAATGTACTGTAACTTCTTTTCAGATTTTGGCACTAGTGAGCAAGATTTTTTTAAAAAGAAGGTGGACCTGAAGAGGAGTTAGGTGAAGATTGCTTGTTCATCCACATTCCTTCTCCATTTTAACCTTATTCATATTGCAGAAAAATACCTTTATAAGGTCTTGGTGTGCTAAACCTTGGCTTTAGTCCAGACCACATGTTTAAGTGTGATTTAAATCAATAGGCCTTAAACATGTGTAACTGTGGGCTGGACTGATGCCAAAATACTGCCAACCTTGCAAAGATTTAAAAAGAAAAAGAAAAAACAGCTACATCTCAACATTTCCACTCTCCCCCAAAATTATTTTGGGTGGATTTATCCATATAAATTATGTATTTAGATGACCAGACCTATAACATTATTCCTAATAGAGAGCAATCTGCAGAGGTGTGACATCAGAATTTTCCATTCTGTTGAACTTAAATTTTTGCCTCTGGATGAAGAGAATTGTTATCCTTGCAATGCTACCATTGTATATATGCATGAGCACATGTATGGCATGGCGACTGGCATATATTTTCCTAACCATTAACTTTTGGATGACTCCATCTCAGGTTGAGGGTACTGATTTCAAGAAAATAATCTGAAATAAAAGTTGGTGTTTAAAACCATATAGGCTAAAATCATTCCTACAGATTTTTTTATGGAACTGATGTACATAACCTCATTATTATGGAACTGTGAAAGCTGCAGTGTGCTCTATAATGAAACTGCCATGGCAACATTTCCTTTTATTTCCCCCTCCCCTCAAATTCCCCTCCCCCAATACCTTATTTTTATACAGGCTAGACCTTTAACTTTTTTTCAGTGCTTAGAAAGGAGTGGAACTTCTAGCTTTCTAAATGTTGCTCAATTGTTCAAAAATATCTGAAGAGTCAGAACTTCTCCATCCCTGTTTTAATGTCAGTAACAGGCCTACACTGTGGCATTTCGGATCCAAATTTTATGGAACATGGGTAACAACTTTACATTCTTTAACAGTTATTTACTTTCTTAAATTTATATGCTGCTATAGTAGATAGACTTGAACAAGCCTTACCAGCTTTGGCTTCACAAAACAGAGTAGAAGACTTTTATGCCACCTATGATTCAAAGAAATCCAATCTTGGAGAAAAAAGAGCTGTGTTGCTTAATGGATGATTTGCTGCTGAGAGAAACCATGGCTACAGGGAGCAAACTTGATGTGATGTTGTGGACACTGTATTGTATTTCAGATGCCCAAACCCAGAATGTGAAAGACAGACTGCTAAGATTGTTGAAATTCTAAGTCTATCTGTTTCAACACTGCCAAAAGGAAGTGGGAATAGATTGCCAGAAATTATGAAGCTCTGAACAAAAAGGTAAAAGAATTTAGAGGGCAAGTAGTGTTTTCAACAGTCTCCCTAGTTAAGGGTCAAGGCACAAGATGAAATAACAATACTGCAAAAGTCAACAATATAAATTGTGCCACTGCAAAGAGTTTGGGTTCCTAAACCATGGTTTCAGCTGAAGGACTTCTGGAAAAAAAATGGATTACATCTCACAAACACTAAGAAAGAGGAATTTAGCAGTCATCTTGCCAATTTCATTTAGACTAGAACAAAAGACAAAAAGTATCAAAAGCCAAGTATGAAATCTTCTGTCAAGGACTAGGCCAACAATGCAGGAGACAAAGAAAGAAACATGAGTGAGGAAAGGAGACTGAGAAATTGGCATGCAACTATACCAGCAATACCAGTAGGGAGTACCATTTAAATCTTATATAGTTTTATACCAATAAAGATAGTATGGGAAAGAAACAGAACATGATGTCTTAACATAGGAATCCAAACCTTTTAGGATGGCGGAAATAACAAACAAACCTGGAAGTTTAAAAATTATTCAAAAGAAACAGATTTAAGACAAAGATCATAGTGTTGGAGTTAGTTCAGAGGAGGGCTAGGGGTAATGAGAGGGCTGGGAACCAAATCCTATGAAGATACTTGAATAAACTGAACATTTTTAATTTCTAGAAAATAAAATTAGGTGTGTAGTCATCCAGAGGATAATCACATAGAAGAGGGAGTAGACCTGTTCCTTGAGAATAGAACCAGAAATAATAGGCTGAAATTATAAGGAAATACAAAGTCAGTATTAGGAGGAATTCCTGATGATAAGTATGATTCTGTATGAAACTTGGTAGGTTCCAAGTTCCAATTTCTTATTGGCCGAAAAGGCCACTCGCGGATTGGTTATTTAAGAACCAATCTGGGAAGCCCGCCAAATGGCAGGAACTGTCAAAAGAGTGTCATTGGCCACAAGCCGCAGGCAAGCCGCTATAAAAAGGGCTGCCACGGCTTGGGCTACTGTTCCGTATACGTTTAGCTTGCGAGTTTAACGAATAGTTGTTGTTTGGAACCCGGTCTCACATACTTCTTTCCGGACAGAACTCTGGTGACGAAGGTGGGATCATCGTAGAAGGTGAGACTGAAGCACATGGCGATCTGACCCGAGCAAGAGAGATCACTTTCTTATGTTTTTAGAAAAGCAGGCCTCAAAGTAAAAAGAGAGAAATGTGAATTAGCCACCAACCAGGTCGGGTTTTTCGGCTATTTAATCGATGAACAAGGCATTCACCCTACCCCCCAAAAAGTGAAGGCTATCAAAGACGCTCCTAGGCCCCATTCCTAGGCCTCATAAATTTTTACAATGTGTTCCTGCCCCATAAGGCAACAATAGCAGAACCCCTACATCGACT
>BHFT01022097.1:0-24338 GCA_004320025.1 Laticauda laticaudata
TCCCAGAATTCCTCCTCCAGTCATGTTAGCTCAGGAATTCTGGGAGTTGAAGTCCACAAGTCTGAAACTTGCCAAGCTGGAAGACCCTTGTCTTAAAAGGTTGAGTGCAGGGCTAGTTGTGGACTGTTTATTTAGCCATTGAAGTTGCAACGGCCCTAAAAAAACCCCCACCCACTTATGGCCATTTTTCACACTTCTGACTGTTGTTGGCCTCAGCAGGATCAGGAGATTAGAAAGAAATCCAGATGCTTGCAATCCAATGCAGCGCAAACCAATGCAGGTTTACCCAGCAAATGCAATTTATTTTTGTATTTAAACCCCATTTTGGCTTCTTGATGTTTCAAGGTGTGTTGCCTTTGCCAAACTGGAAAGGCACAAGTTGCATCCATTGCTTAGGCTTGTGTGTGTGTGTGTGTGTGTGTCTGTATGTTTTTATGTAAATCTATATGCTGGCTGGAGAATTCTGGGAGTTGAAGTCCACACACATATTAAAAGGTTGATAAACACTGATTTACAATCCAGGGTTAGTTCTGGACTTCACAAGAGTTTGTTTAGCGATCGAATGTTGCAACAACCCTGAAAAAAAAAAGCGACCTGGTCATTTTTCACACTTCTGACGGTTGTTGGCATCTACAGGATCAGGAGATAAAAAAAAAATAAAAAATAAATCCAGATGCTTGGCAATCCAATGTAGTGCAAACCAATGCAAGCTTATCCAGCAAATGCAATTTATTCTTGCATTTAAAACCCCCCTTTCAAAAGTGTTGTCTTTGCCAAACTGGAAAGCCACAAGTTGCACCCATTGCTTAGGCCTCTGTGTGTGTCTGTGTGTGTGTGTGTGTTTGTGAGTGCGTGTGTCAAATCTACATTGACCCCTTTTCCGTTCCAACCCCCCCCCCCTTGCTCTTTCTTCTGTTTCTCTTGCAAGGAATGTTCCCAAAGATTTGTTCTTTGCATAAAAAAAAGACCATCCCTCCTTTTTTTAGGGGGTGGGGAGGGGGAGAGGAAGCCCCGCCCCTTCAAGGGGAAAGTTTATGTGAATCTTTTCTTTTTGAGAAAGGGGGGGGGGAGAAAAAACAGCACAGCCAGAGNAAAAAAAAGCAAACTTTTGTCGGGTCTTTTCTTTTGCAAAAAGGTCCGGGGGGGGAAAGTCTCCCCTAAGCCCCCCCAGCGCGAGATAGAAGTTGCATTTTAATCCCCGGTTGGATTTTTTTATTTTTATTTTTTCACACGGCGGTGCTTGGAGATCGCTTTTGGAAAGGAACCGGACGGATCGCCTTTGGAGGGCCTGAAAAAGTTGGACTTCGATCGATTTCTCTCCCCCCCCCTCGTGTGGCTTTTTTTTGGGGGGGGAAGGGGGGGCGAGNTTGGGGGGGGGAAGGGGGGCGAGGGGGTCGTTTCCCCCCCTCCCCTTTTTGCTTCCCCCTCCTCCGCCTTCGATCCCGGGACTTGGCTCGGCCGAGCGAATCGGAACCGCGGCGCGGAAGGAGCGTTCACATTGTTGCCGTCCACGCCGCTCCGGAGCTGCTTTCGGCCGGATTTTCCTCGCCTCTCCGCCTCCCTCCGCGGGACCCGAGCTCGGAAGTGAACGTGGGAACTCGGTGGAAGTTTGCCTGCCTGCCTGCCTGCCTCCCCCTCCGCACGTCCGGTGCTTTCCTTTTCTTTCTTTCCTTTCTTTCTCTTCCTTCCTCTCTTCTTTCTTTCCCTCGCGCTCTCTCACTCTCCTTGTTTCCTTTCTTTGCTCTTTTTCTCTTTCCCGTCCTTTCTCTCGTATTTTCTCTCTTTCCTTTCTTTCCTTCTCTCATTCTTGTTTTCCTTCTTTTCTCTTTTTCTAGTTCTTTCTCTCGTTTTTTCTTTTCCCCCCCTTTCTTCCTTTTCTTTCTTTCACTCTCTACTTTCATTTCTTTCTAGTTCTCTCGTCGTTTCTTTCTTTCCTTCTTTCTTTCTCCTGCTCTCTTTCTCTTTCTCCTTTTCCTGCTCCTTTTTGCTTGTTTCTTTTCTTTTTACTTTTTTACTTTCTCCTTCCTGTTTCTTTCTCCTGTTGAATCTTTTTTCTTCCCTTCCGACTTTCTTTCTTTCTTTCTTTTTTTCTTTTTACTTTACTTTCTCCTTCCTCTCTGTTTCTTTCTCCTGTTGAATCTTTTTTCTTCCCTTCCGACTCTTTCTTTCTTTTCTTTCTTTCTTTCTTTTCCTTTCCTCCTTTCTTTTCTTTCCGTTCTTTCTTTCTCACACACTCCTCCCTTCTCCCTCCCTTCCCTTTCCTTCCCTCTTTCCTTCCCTCGATGGCCTGAGGGCGGCGGCGGGGGCGGCCTGCCCGGGACGCTTCCCAGACTCGGGGATCCCGCCGCAGAACCGGGGCGGGCGGGGGGGGGGNGGGGGGGGGGAGGGCCCTGCTGCAACCGGCTGCTTCAACAATGGCTGAGGGGGGGCCGAGCCAGAAGAGGACTCCCCTCTACCGGAGCGTCTCCTTCCAGCGCTTGGCCAAGTGGACCGGGCCGGCCCAGCCCGACGGAGGAGGAGGAGGAGGAGACTCTCGGGGGGAGCCTTCCCCGCCCAGCGCGGAGCCCATCGGGCGGCGATCCCCCGGCCGCGCCGCTTCGTTCAGCGTCTCCTCCCGCCCCGCCGCCGCCGAGCCGGCCGGCCGCGCCCTCCGGAGCCTCTCGCCCTCCGTGCGGCAACTTTCCCAGCGCTTCTGTGCGCCCCGCGCCGGCCCCGAAGACCAGCCTCCTGCGGATCCGGCCCGCCGCGGAAGAGCCACCTGCGCCCGCCCCGCCGCCGCCCAGAAGGAGCTCGGGGGCTCCGAGGCCGGCGGGCCGCCCCCGACCCCGCCGCCCCGCAGCAGCAGCAGCAGCAGCGCCGCCGCCGCCTCCTCCTCCTCCTCCAAAGGGCCGCGCGAGGCGCCGGCGCCGGACTGGCCCAGCGTGACGGAGATGCGCAAACTTTTCGGCGAGAGTTTTCGGCGGCAGCAGCAGCAGCAGCAGCAACGGGCGGCCGAGCGAGGACGGGGCGGCCCGGGCGAGGACGGGGCTGGCCCGCGGAACAAAGCCACCGACCACCCGGGGGCTCTCCTGCCTCCCGACGGCGGCGGCCCGGCTCTGGACGGGCCCTCCTGGGCCGAGGAGCGGCGGGCCGTCCCTCCGCCGCCGCCGCCCCGCAGCTGCATCCCTTTCGCGGGGCTCCGGCCGCCTCGCGGCCACCCAGGCCCGTCGGAGAGGCCGCCGCCTCAGCTGTGGGATACTTCGCATTCCTGGCATAGCTCGGCCTCGCCGGCCCTCCTCGCCGCCTCGCCGGCCCCCTGCCCGGCCTGGGGCGGCTGGCTGCCCCCCGAGGTCTCCAGCAGCAGCGAGGACGAGTTGAGGCCTTCCCCGGGCTTGGGCCCCGGGCTTGCCGTGAAGAGCCCCCCAAGGCCCTCCTCAGACAGTGAGGAGGAGGAGGAGGAGGCCCAGGCGGTGCTGCATAGATGCTCCCTTCGGAGGAAGAAGAGGGAAACTGAGGCCCAGGAGGAGGCCAGGGTGGTGGCTGGCATGGAGTGGCACCTCAAGGCCCAGCTGGACCTTTCTGGGGGTCTCCTGCCCCCCCAGGAGGAGGAGAGGATGACCCCAGCTCCAGACGCCAAAGGGGCCTCTGTTCTTGAGGGACCCAGACCGCTTTTGGGGGTCCCGCCTGAGGGCAGCAGGCCCTTCCTGGGCACTCCCACCCCCCTTTCCTTGGGGCCTCCCCTGCCTCTGGTGTCCCGGGTCTCCAAAGTCAACATCCCCCCCTTTGCCTCCAGCCCGGCTGACTCCCGAAGCAGCAGCAGATACTCCAGCACAGAGACCTTAAAAGAGGACGAGCAGCCTGGGGTCTCTTGGACCGGCCCCAGCAAGCCAGGTCTCGGCTTGGGCCGGCCCCCCACTTTCAGCCCAAGCGACAGCCCTGCCAGGTTGCAGGCCCCCCTCCTCCGGGCCCGGCCCAAGCTGCCGTTGGGGTTGGGGAGGTCCAGGCAGGAGTTGTCCTCTTTTGAGAGTTTGCTGCCTTGCAGCTTTGAACCGGTGGCCAGATCCAAGCACCAAAAGAAGTCCATGTCCAACCCGGACATTGCCAGCGAGACCTTGGCCCTCCTCAGTTTCCTGAAATCGGACCTGTCGGAGCTGAAGGCCAAGAAAAGGGCCAGCAGGTTGAGTGACCAAGAAGAGGTGGCATTTGGCGGTGAGGGTGTCAGCCGATATGAACACTGTCTCCAAGGAGGAACCGAGCACCCGTCGGTGGGCAGAACTCAAGGTGAGGTTCCACCACCAAACCATTGGGTCTTGGGCCAACGTCCAACCCTGAAGGATCTCACGGCGACCCTGAGACGGGCCAAATCCTTCACTTGCTCGGACAAGCCGGCATCCCGCCGCCTTTGCCTGCAGAACACCATGAAGTCCAGCTCTTCGGAGCTTCTGCTGGCCACTCGCTTTGACCACAATGGTGTGGTTTCCAACAGCCGAGACAGGGAAGAGGAGGTGCTCCCTGTAATCATTCAAGATCAGTACATCCAAGAAGCCAGGCAAGTGTTTGAGAAGATAAGTAAGATGGGCTCAGAACACGACTATAATTTTGCTTCAGAATCCAAGGAAAGGGGGAAGGATGGGACGGAGGAGGGAGAGGAGAAAAAAGAAAGCTGCAGTCAGTGCTTGGAGGAAGCTGGTCCTGAAAGAAACTTGCCCTGCAGGAAATCTTTAGAAGAAGGTCCTGAATCCAGTATGACCGATGAAGGAATTGTGACCGAGCCAGAGACATCTCCGGCCTACAGTTACCTGGATCCTTCCGTGGCTGCGTGGAAGTTGGCCAACCGAAGAGGAACTGAGGCCGCTTCTCTTGAGAGGAAGGAGACGCTTCTCCCAAATCATTTCACCAAAGGGAACGACAACGTGGCCGTCGTGGATGAGGTGCTCCCCAATCATAAGACGGCATCCCAGGGTTTGTCGGAGACACCCCTGACTCCCAGTGCCCTTCGGCGACGGAGGAAGTTCCCATCCTTAGGAAACAACGGTTCTGAATCCAGCAACGGGAGCAGTGGGGAATCCAGCGTTGATTCCTACCGGTCTCTCAGCGACCCCATGCCCCACAGAAGGTGCTCCATCACGGAGGATGCCAAGAACTTCTCTGTGGATAGCAACCTCCTGGGGTCACTGAATTCAAAGCCTGGAATCTTAGACGCTTCTGCTGTGGCCTTGTCGGATTGCACAGGGAGCGCCGCCAGCGACCTCTCGGTCTGCAGCGATGGCCTGAAGGATTATAGCACTGTGATCCAGAACATCGTCAGCCAGCCTGGGGCTATGGACAAGGTGATTGATGAGAAGGGCAACGGGAAGCCCATCAAGAAGAAGTCCTTCAGTGACCCCAGCCGCCGTGGCGAGCATGCCAACCCGGGCTTCATGGGTGCCGGAGAACCCATCAACGAGATGGAGCAGAACATCCTGCCATCCAGCAGTGAGCCCATCCTTTCGGGCCAATCGGTGGAGCAGGACGTGCGCAGGTTGTCCTCCCAGTCGGAGCAGGCTCTGCCGATGCCGCCGGAAGTCCATGAGGTCCCTCAAAACTTCAGCTTCGATCCCAAGCTGGCTGAGGTCTTGTCGCCGAGGATAGTCCGGCGAAGTTCCAAGAAGCGCAGCGACCGAGCGAATCACCAGGAGAGCAGGAAGGACAAGACGGCGCTGTCTCCCACCGTGCCCACCACGCTGGGCAGGGCAAGGCCCGCCTCCAAGCACATGCGCCACACCAGTGAGCCTGCCACCTTCCTCCCCATCTCCAATGCTCACCTGCCTGCTTCGCCCTATCAGAATGCCCACCCTGCCATCCAGGAGCTTCCACACCTGCCCACCAAACCTTCAGCAGCTCTTCCAGTTCCATCCTTGGAGGATGTGACCAAGCCCTACATGTTGACTCTCACTTCTGGGGAGCCCCTGCCTAACAACACTGCGGATACCCCCAGATCGTCACCTTCCACGCCAACCACGACGGAACCCAAACTCCCCAGATGTCCCAAACACCATGGAGATGTGAATGCCGGCAGCCCCAGGACCAAGCCACAAGTGGTGAGTTGTTGTTTATTTTGTCTTTTTTTTTGTTTTGTGGAGTCTAAAAAAATGGTCTTGGCTGGCTGATGGTTAAGTTCTTAGTGACTTACTTTGATAAGATTCTGCATCAGCATTTGGGGACTTTTTAACCCTCAGTATCAGGGTTAAAATTTTGCAGACTGAGTTGTCACCTAAGATTGTTTGCTCGGAGAGCATGTGGGACCTGAATGTCATTGTCTTCTCCAACATCACTTCTGGTGGGATTCTGGTAATATCACACCTTTGCTTTGAGCATGGTTGTGCCTAGGTACAAAGACACTGGCATGAAATTGTCTGTCAAAGTATTTTGACAGAACTTCTAATTGTCCTTATTCTAAGAGTCCTTATGGCAAGTAAGTACAGAGGCTTGCAATAACAATTGGTCTTGCTTACTATTTGCTAGGTTTCATGCAACCAAGTTGTTAATATAAACGAGGCTTGTTGTGGTGGTGTTTTTGACGTCTGAAGGAGGAATTGGGTTATGTGGCACATAAGGCCTGTCTCTTATTATTATTACCTTTGTTGTGAGAGCACAACCTGTGTACGATGAGATTGGCTGAGCCTCCCTTCGTGTACCCCCCTAACACAACTCACAGTGAGGACAGAAGTCCCTAACCCAGTCCTAATCTTAATACTGTCTGTGACCTTGTTGCACAAAGTGCCGACCCCGCAAGTATATCATACTATGAGGAGTTGTGTTGTTGTGAGGTGAGGGTGGGGACTCAAACACCCATCTAGTAGAACAGGGGTCTTCAAACTTGACAGCTTTAAGACTTGTGGACTTCAACTCCCAGAATTCCTCCTCCAGTCGTGTTAGCTCGGGAATTCTGGGAGTTGAAGTACACAAGTCTTAAACTTGCCACGATGGAAGATCCTTGGATTAGAGAATAGAATATTTTAGAATAGAATTCTTTATTGGCCAAGTGTGATTGGATACATAAGGAATTTGTCTTGGTGTAAATACTCTCACTATACATAAAAGAAAAGAGAGAAAGAGAGAGAGACAGACAGGATAGATAGATAGATAGATAGATAGATAGATAGATAGATAGATAGATAGATAGATAGATAGATAGATAGATAGATAGATAGGCAGATAGATAGGCAGATAAATAGGCAGATAGATAGGCAGATAGATAGGCAGATAGATACTGTAGATCAGGGGTCTTCAAACTTGACAGCTTTAAGACTTGTGGACTTCAATTCCCAGAATTCCTCCTCCAGTCATGTTAGCTCAGGAATTCTGGGAGTTGAAGTCCATAAGTCTTAAACTTGCTAAGTTTGAAGACCCTTGTAGTAGAGTATCACAACATAGGTCAAAGTCTAAGGAAGTGTTTCATAACTCTGTCCACTTTTAAGATGGGTGGACTTCAACTCCCAGAATTCTTAGCGGCGGCCATGCTAGCTAGGGAATTCTGGGAGTTGAAGTCCACACATCTTAAAGTTACTGAGGTTGGGAAAGACCAAGTATAATGCACATATAAGGGACAATTAGAAGATACAGATGCCATTGGATTAATCGCGACTCTTTATATCTCTGTGATCAGATCCACATTGGGTCTTATTTTGGGGGACAAATGCAAGTGGTCCTAGACTTACGACCACAATTGAGGGCAAATTCTCCGTTGCTAAGCAAGGCCGTTGGGTTTTGCCTCATTTTATGACCTTTTTTCCTCACAGTTGCTAACTGTATCACTGCAGGTGCTAGTAAAATGGCTGGGAAGTAACCATTGACTTTTGCCAGAAGGTCACAAAAGAAGATCCCATGACCCCAGGATACGGCAACTGTCATAAATACGAGCCAGTTGCCCAGTGCCTGAATTTTCATCATGTGACCAAGGGGATTATGCCATAGTTGTAAGTGTGAAAAAACTGTAAGGCACTTTTTTCAGTGCCACTGTAACTTAAGTCACTGAAAGAACTGTTGTAAGTCAAGGATTACTTGAGCTAGAATACTGTAGTATCTGGCCATGGGGCTGGGGGATGTGTTACTACACTGCAGAAATATTTGATCTCACCCATCTCTGGTTAGAGAAGACCTCGCTCAATTCTGGTATGGGGTCCTTGTTGCTCTCTGAGCTTGGATGTTTTCCTGCAGACGTTGCATGATCCAACTAGGTAGCATCATCAATGCTAGAAGGAAGGGGGATGTTGTGTAGAAGAGGTGGTGGTGGTGGTGGTGGTGAAGGAGGAGGAGGAGGAGGAAATGATTTTGGGCTCCTTGGTGCTGTCTGAGCTTGGTGGTTTTCTTGCAGACGTTTCATGACCCAACCAGGTAACACCATCAGTGCTACAAAGGAGTGGAGGCTTCCTCTCAGGGAGCAAGTTAGTTGTTTATAAACAAAGAGCAAAATCCACCTCCTTCTAGCACTGGTGATGTTACCAAGTAAGATACTGAAACATCTATACGTAAACAACCCAGCTCAAAGAGCACCAAGTACCCCATAGGCCGCCTCCTCATCTCATCTTCCACAAACTCTACTCCCTTCTAGCACTGATGATATTACCCAGTTGGGTAATGAAACATCTGCAACAAAATAACTCAGCTCAGAGAGCACCAATGAGCCCACAGTCCTCCTCTTACTCCTCCTCTCCTCCTCTTCCCCTGCTCCTCTCCCTCTCTCTCTTCTTTTCCTCCTCCTCCTCCAACTCCACCTTCTTCTAGCCCTGATGATGGTACCTAAGTTGGGTAATGAAACGTCTCCAAAAAAACCACCAGTTGAGCCCAGACACCACCAAGGACCCCCCATCCCCAATTCAATCCTGAGCTAAAAGCCGCCTCTTCTGCTGATAACACTGAATGATGAGCTGAGCATCAAACGGATCCCATTTAATCCTTCCCAAACTTCGCCTGCAACTAGTCGGTTTCCACAAAGGCGAAACAGGTCTGCCTGTCTGTAAGAGGACATTGGACCACAACTCTCATCATCCCCAGCCAGGAGAGGAAATGCTGGCTATCCAACAACCCATTTGGTAGGCGAAGGATGTAATTTGCAGTTTCCTCCCTGAGACAGTAAATTATAAACCCCAGAAAGTTGCATGTGGGGAAAGAGACAGGGATTGAGGGGCCTGGGTTTAAGTCCCACTGAAAGCAATATTGAAGGTGAGTATGGAAACCTGGACTGGACTACACCAGAGGAGGTGGGCCTGTCCTGGACTAGGGTTTTTGTGAAGGGGTAACACGTGTGCTGACAAAACTCAGGTTGCACCACATGTTGGAATAGACTAAAAGAGAGTTGGGTGGTTTTTGATTGGATTGTTTATTGTACCCTATGAGTATCATTAAGTGTTTGCTACCTTGAGATTGGTCTTGACTCTTGACAATGTATATTTTCTTTTATGGACACTGAGAGCCTTTGCACCAAGACAGAATTCTGTGTGATCCAACTCACACATTGGCCAATTAAAAATCTATTCTATTCTATTCTATTCTATTCTATTCTATTCTATTCCCATATTCTATTCTATTCTATTCTATTCTATATCTATTTTCCCATATTCTATTCTTGTCTATTATGTTCTGTTCTGTTCTGTTCTATTCTATTCTATTCTATTCTATTTCTATTCTATTCTGATTCTATTCCATTCCATTCCATTCCATTCCATTCCATTCCATTCTACATTCCAGTATTCTATCCTTCCATATTTTCTATTCTGTTTGTTTGTTCTGTTCTATTCTCTTTCCTAATTCTTATTTCTATCCTATCCTCCTATCTATCCTATTCCTATTCTCTTTCGATTCCTAATTCTTATTTCTATTCTATTCTATATTTTTCTCTATTCTATTCTATTAATTCTATTTCCTATCTCTATATATATTTCTATTCCTAATTCTGCTCTGTTTTGTTCTTATGATTCAGCATACAGGAATCCCGATTTAGGACAGTCAATTTAGTGACCAATGGCACTGAAAAAAGGACTTATGACCGGGTTTGTCCAAACTTAATGACCATTGCAGCATTGCCCACAGTCACATGAGTCAAAATTCAGAAGTTTGGCAAGTGACTCATATTTATGATGGTTGCAGCGTCTCTGGGGGTCATGTGATTCCTCTTTTGCGACCTTCCAACAAGCAGAATCAACAGGGAAGCCAGATTCACTTAACGATGATGTTACTAAGTTAATAACTGCAGAGATCCGCTTAACAACCATAGCAAGAAAGGTTGTAAGATGGGGCCAAAGTCACCCAACAAATGTCTCACTTATCAACCTAAATGTTGGGCTCTGTTGTGGTTGTAAGTGGGTGTCTTTTTGTAACAATCGCAGGGATTCAGTTGGCAAGAAAGTTTGTAAAAGGGGACAAAACTCACAAATGTTTGGTTTAACAACAGCCATGTTGGCCTCAGTTGTGGTTGTAGGTGAAGGGCTGCCTGTATTTTGCATTCTTGTTATTTATTTTGACTGGGGACCTGTTGCATTTTTGGGCCCATTTAATATTGTGATGTTCCTGCATTTGGGATGTTCCTTCTGAAAAGGAATTTACCATGTTTCTGCTGGTATTTTGTTTTGTGCAAAAAGATAGTCATTTTTTTTTTTTGATAATCCTCCGGCTATTTTAATTTTAGTCAGCCTTGGGATAATGCAAAGGAATTTAAAAACAGCCCTGGGATGGAAAATAAACTCAAACGGATTAAATAAAAGACTTCCGGAGAGAGAGAGAGGGAAGCAGGTCAAACACACCTCGTATTCTGTCGGTTGCAATTTTGTAGGAAGCCTTGATTTTGTGGTTGTGGAAATGACAACCTTTAGCCTTGGAAAGACGTGTGTTGCCAGTTTTTCATGTTATGCTTACAGTATTCCCTTGAATTGCATTTTCTGAATACGTATATTGATCTGGAGGGACAGCTTGCCCTCTGAAGCTATGGGAGCGTCATCACTTGAGGTTTTCAAGAAGAGGTTGGGCTGCCATTTGTCAGAAATGGTGTAGGGTCTCCCACTTGGGCGGGGGGTTGGACTAGATGACCTAGAAGGTCCTTTCCAACTCTGTTATTTTGTTATTATTCTCTTATTCAGAAGTTGTGGGAGCTTCATCCCTGGAGGCTTTCAAAAAGAGGCTGGGCTGCCATTTGTCAGAAATGTGTAGGGTCTCCTACTTGGGCAGGGGGTTGGACTAGAGCAAGGGATCGCCAACTTTTTGGGGCTCAAGGACCACCAAACTCAAACTTTTAAACATCGAGGACCAGAGACCTTGGGAAAATCCCCCAAAAAGTCTGCAGGAAAATCTCCCACCCCATTTTCCTATTGATCGATTGTTCTTTATTTGGGATCACAGGATACCATCTCCAGCTGCATTCTCAAGGGGAGAAAGAGAGAGAGAGACTTTTGGCTTCATGCAAGGAAAACAGCAGAAGCATCAGAAGTCTTTCTTTTTCTCCCCCAAACTCCGCCAGAAATGAGTCTTTGCCAGTGTAGCCTCTTAGAGTCTCTTCCCAGATTTGACCACTTGGAGATGGGTGAACTTCAACTCCCAGAATTCCTGGGCCAGGAATTCTGGGCCAGTGGCTGGGGAATTCTGGGAGATGAAGTCCATAAATCTTCAAGTGTTTTTCAAGAAATACTGGCCTAGATGAATAACCAAGGTGTATCTAATGTCTACAGATTACAGAGTTGGAAGGGACCTTGTAGGTCATCTAGTCCAGGGTTCTCCAACCTTGGCAACTTTAAGACTTGTCGACTTGAACTCCTAGATGCTGGCTGAGGAATTCTGGGAGTTAAAGTCCACAAGTCTTAAAGTTGCCAAGGTTGGAGACCACTGATCTAGTCCAACCCCTCCCCGTCCAAGCTTGAGACAATTCTGACAAATGGCAGTCCAATCTCTTCTTAAAAGCCTCCAGTGATGAAAAAGCCCCTAGTGTTTAAATTTACCTTTATTGTACACTTATAAAGAGTCTTTGACTTAGGACCGCAATTGAACCCAAAATTTCCATTGCTAAGCCAGGGGATATTGTTAAGTGAGTTGTGCTTCATTTTACAACCTTTTTATTTACCACAGTTGTTAAGCGAATCATGTGGTCATTCAACAAATCTGGCTTCCCCCATTGATTTTGCTTGTCAGAATTGCGCTGGGAAGGTCACAAAATGGAGATCACACCGACGCCAGGACACTGCAATCATCATAAATATGAATTGGTTGCCGAGGGCTCCAAATTTTGGTAACTGGAATTGCTGCAACAGCAGTTGTAAGTGTGAAACTGGTCATAAATCTTCCAGTGTCGTCGCAACTACAGTCACTAAAAGAAAGGTTGTAAGTTGACCAGTAGTTAAACTACATTAAATTGAAAAGCAGTGGGTTGACCACCATGCACAGCACAAAAATATTTGTCAAAAACAGTAACCAACCAATATTAATTGATCACATTAAGTTGCACAAATCCAGCTGGTTTGCAACTAATTTAAGTTTATTGCCTGGATTTAATCCGTCTTTACGTTTGAGATGCTCTCTTCCCCTTTTTTCCCTCTTCTCTCCTTCGATTGGCCGTGACCGTATTTTTTAACTGCAGTTTGGCAAACCTCGAGAACCAGGTTTGGTGCATTGGGCGGATACGTTTGCCCTCATTCAAGTGACTTGCAATCAGTTGTCCATCTGTCAGCTGTTCTGTCTAAGATTATACCTCTGCAACCACCAAGCGTCTTATTATCTCTCCGTCCTAAAGTATACAGGCCTTTAATTCCACACCGTCCTGCCTTAAGAGTGGGTTGCAATTTTTAGATATGAAATGGATGGTGTAGACCCTGTGGCAAATTTAGGATGGATGTATTCGTGCCAAACTAAAGAGGAAGTGACAATTTCCCTTTGGGGACTAATTCATTTGTCTTGCAGGATTCACGTGAGTAGCAGAAGCACACTGGCCTCAGCGGGATTATGAATTCTGTACTTTGCAGATTCATCTTTGGGCATCTTCATTAGAGTCTTCATTAGAGTCTTATGACAGTCCCATTTAGTGACCATGGCACTGAAAAAAGTGACTTATGACTGTTTTCCCAAACTTAATGACCATTGCAGCATTGCCCACAGTCACATGAGTCAAAATTCAGAAGTTTGGCAAGTGACTCATATTTACTAATTCATTTGTCTTGCAGGATTCACGTGAGTAGCAGAAGCACACTGGCCTCAGCGGGATTATGAATTCTGTACTTTGCAGATTCATCTTTGGGCATCTTCATTAGAGTCTTGTTAATCTCTCCAATGGGACTTTCCATTTTCAGGACATTGAAAAATATTGAGACTAGCTCTATATCCATGCTTCACTACAAAACTATGTGATCAGGCTTCGTTTTTGGGGAGGAAAAAAAGGGGGAAAAATTCTGCCTCTGCCTACCAGCATCCATCGGTATCCATCTGGCTAGCGTCCTGTCAGTGTGTGAGAGAGATGAGGGCTGTTTGGAAACTGAAACATGAAAACAAACAGTATTTGCCATGTGAGCAAGGAGACAGCAAGGAGCCTGGGCGTGGCTTAGCTCAACTGTTCTGTATTAAAGCTGCTTGGTGCTCTGAAACTCCTCTCCTCTGCTTGTATTTTGCATTGGGAACAGATTTCTTTCCGGGTTGGGAGGGGGAGTAGAACTCCTTAGCATCAGCGCGTGTTAATAATAATAATATAGGAAGTACTAAAGCTCTGAGGGTCATTTAGAAAAATCCTTTCTTAGTGAGCACCTGAAAGCCGAGAGGTATTGCCAAATTTCAAGTTTGCAGGCTTTACAATTCTGGAGATTTTGTGATGATGCGTGAGGGGTATTTTACTTTTATATATATAGATAAATTAGATATGTGCAAGGGTTTCAGGAATTCTACTTCAGGGTGGCAGGGTAGAACAACAGAAATGCCAAATTTCTATGGAGGCTCTCCATCATCCAGGTCATGGTCCTCCCAGAGGTGTTTTTTCAAAAGGCAACTGGATTTAGAAGACATTTAGCTTCTCATCCAAGAAGATTCTGAAGAACTGAAGAAGCTGCTTGGATGAGAAGCAAAACGTCTTCAAGGAAAAGACAAAGTCCAGTTGCCTTTGGGAGGAAAAACAGCAGGTTTAGAACAGAAATATTACTTCGTTGTAGAACAACGAAATCTTAAAAACGTACCCCAGTTTCTCTCCACTTTGTCGTATACCAAACAGAATCAAGGTTGGGTTGCATTGAGTTTCTTTCTCACGCCTTCTCTGTTCCCAGGACTGAGCTGTCACTTAATTTCTTGTTCCTTGCATGCCTTCCTCAGCTGATCTCCATATTCCTTTTCACCTTCCTCCTCTTCCTGATCTTCTGAAACATAGAATTAACCTGAAGTCATCGGCTGGATGAGGCTGTTGCTTATGTTAATACGATTAAGGGGGCAGGAGCATCTTAAGCTTTTGGGATGGTTAGGTTTTCGCACGCTTCGAACCACTCCCCTGCCAGAGCTGCTTCCCCAATCTTTAAGCTGTGTAGGTGTTGGAGGAACTCAACTTCTTGAATTCTCAGGTGAAGGCAGGTTGGTTGGTATGTGGAGGAGGAGGAAGAGGAGGACAATGACGTGGAGGAGGAGGATGACAACTATGGAGTCCTTGGTGCTCTCTGAGCGTGTTGTTTTCTGGCAGACGTTTCATTACTCAACAAGAAAATATCATCAGTACTAGATGGAGAGTGGAGGGAGGAGAACTGAAAGTCCCTTCCTGGAGGTCCCTTCCAATTCTATTGTGCTCTTTGAATTCTTATTCTAATTTTGATTTTAATATTTCTAATTCCTATTCTATTCTTATTCCATTCTACTTCACTCCACCTTCTCTTCTCTTCTCTTCTCTTCTCTTCTCTTCTCTTCTCTTCTCTTCTCTTCTCTTCTCTTCTCTTCTCTTCTCTTCTCTTCTCTTCTCTTCTCTTCTCTTCTCTTCTCTTCTCTTCTCTTCTCTTCTCTTCTCTTCTCTTCTCTTCTCTTCTCTTCTCTTCTCTTCTCTTCTCTTCTCTTCTCTTCTCTTCTCTTCTCTTCTCTTCTCTTCTCTTCTCTTCTCTTCTCTTCTCTTCTCTTCTCTTCTCTTCTCTTCTCTTCTCTTCTCTTCTCTTCTTCTATTTCTCTTCTCTTCTTCTAGTTCTCCAGCTGTGAGGGACTATCACTTTTAGCTTGTGTTAAACAGGAATCCTAGCCCAAACCTTCTGAATGTGTCTGGAGGAGGGAACTGGCTGCTTCAAAACATCTGAATGTTGGAAGTTGAATATATATTGTTCCAAAATGGGCCCTGCCAGTGTGGGAAAAAAGACAGCAAATTGCTAAATCAGATTTTTGGAAACTGGGTGCTTTTTCTCACTTGTGACAGAACAACCGACTGCCTGGGCCCCCGCAGAGAACCGGTGTTGGGTGCCAAACCTCAGGGTGTGTAGGAGTGAAGGGTGTCCATGTTGCAAAGGCCAGGAGAGTGAAACAGAGCTCGCTCTGTCTTAACCAACGTGAAACTTTCTGGGGTGGAGAAAGGAAGGGAGATCCTTAAAGGTTTATTTGGGGGGGGGGCAGATTACCTCCCCTAGAAAAGGCTTGGGAGTGGGAGAGATTAGGGGTTGAGGAGCTGGCCTAGGAACCAGGAGAGGGTCAGTTCGAATCCCGCTTTACCCATGAAAGGCGACGAGGGTGCCTTTGGGCTGATCACTGGGAGACTGTGAGTTATAGTGCAGGCTTAACTATGAAAGCTGGTTGAATGACTTTGGGTCAGTCACCAGGAGACAGTGAGTTCTAGTTCCACCTTAGGCAGGAAGGCTGGCAGGGCAACTTTGGGCCAGTCACCAGGAGACAGTGAGTTCTAGTCCTGCCTTAGGCACGAAAGACAGCTGGGTGACTTTGGGCCAATCACTAGAGATGATGAGTTCTAGTTCTGCCCATTCCATGAAAGCCAGCTGGGTGACTTTGGGTCAACCACTAGGAGAGGGTGAATTCTAGTTCCACCTTAGGCAGGAAGGCTGTCAGGATGACTTTGAGCCAGTCACCAAGAGACGGTGAGTTCTAGTCCTGCCTTAGGCATGAAAGTCAGCTGGGTGACTGAAGCCAAGAGGAAATGTTTCTTACTTTCCATGATGCTTTGTTATCAGATTAAAAAAAGGGAAAAGAAAAAGAGGCAGGTTTTTTAATGGATTAAAACAGAACTTCCTAAGGACCCCTTGAAATATTTTTATCTTTGCAAACTTGGTCTCCTTTTAGAAATGCTTTTTTTGTAGCCCTGCAGGGGCAGGCTGGCATTTTTGTGGTGTCTTTATGTCTTTAACTCTCTCCACTTTTCCCCTCGATGTTTGCTTTGTATTCCACTTGGTTTCCAGTGAAATACTTCCTAAATACATTGATTGGTTTGAATAGACGGATTTCCTGAATTACTTTATTCTCCTTATAACTGACCTCTGCTGTTCCTCGCCTCTCCAGCTGGCTGCATGCTGGGCCTCTCTTGGACTCTTCGTAAATTAGGAAACTTTTCAGTGGGCAAAAAAATTATCCTCTTTGAATCTGCACTCTGCCCAGGATTAGAATGTTAGAATTAGAATTAGAACTGGATTAGGATTAGGATTAGAATAACAGAGTTGGAAGGGATCTTGGAGGTCCAGTGGTCGCCAACCAGTCGGCCGGGGACCATTGGTGGTCCACGAGAAAATATTGGTGGTCCACAGAGAAATGTCCCCCCCCAAAGGAATTAATCCAGGCTGTGCAGGAACACAAGGTTTGTGTCGCTTGCATTGTGAACACCACGAGGTAGTGAGGGGAGGGAGGAAAGGGCGGAGGGGGGGAACTTGCCCCACTCGCCCCACACACCTGGCCTGGCCACCGGGGTGCTTCTTTCTGCTTCTTACTTCTCCTGCTTTTGACTGCACACGAGGAAAGCAGCCAGTCTTTCTTTCTCTCCCCCAAACTCCGCCAGAAATGAGTCTTTGGGACCCTGCAAGGCCTCCTGCTCCAAGNCAGAAATGAGTCTTTGGGACCCTGCAAGGCCTCCTGCTCCAAGAGGCTGCGCTGGCAAAGACTCATTTCTGGCAGAGTTTGGGGAGAGAAAGAAAGACTTCTGCAGCTCCTGCTGTTTTTCTTGCATGAAGCCAAAAGTCTCTCTCTCTCTCTTTCTCCACCTGAGAATACAGCTGGAGACGGTATCCTGCGATCCCAAATAAAGAATGATCGGTAGGAAAATGGAGTGGGGGATTTCCTTGCAGTCTTTTTGGGGGATTTTCCCAGGGTCTCTGGTCTGTGGGATTCAAAATTATGAGTTTGGTGGTGCCTGAGGTCCAAAAGGTTGGAGACCCCCTGGTCTAGTCCAACCCCTTGTTCAGGGGTCATTCCAGATAAATGGCTGTCCAACCTCTTCTAAAAAACCTCCAGTGATGGATCACCCACAACTTTTGGAGGCAAACTTGTTCCACTGATTAATTGTTCCCCCTGTCAGGAAATGTCTTCTTTGTTCTAAGTTGCTTCTTGGGATGATGTGCAGACGTGAAGGCAGAACCAGAAGCAATGGATGGAAACTAAGCCTGCCTTATCCATGATCCAACTTGTGCAGGGAGTTGGACTAGATGACCTCCAAAGTGACTCTTCCAAATCTGCCATTCTGTGTTCTAATCAAGGAGAGAAGCAACCTAGAACTAAGGAGAAATTTTTGGGTAGTGAGAACAATCTAACAGTGGAAAAGTTGCTTCCGGAAATTGTGTGTGCTCCATCCTTGAAGAGATTGGGCAAGCGTTTTTCTGAAATGGTATAGGGTCTCCTGCTTGAGCAGGGGGTTGGACTAGATGACCTCCAAGGTCCCTTCCAAGTCTGTTATTCTGTCCCACATAAGCAGATTACCAACAAAAGAACTTTTAAAAGTTAGTTTGGGTCAGGTCCTCAAAAGGATGTAGCTCTGAGTGTTGTGGTTCGCCGGCAGCAGGTGCGGACAGCTGAGGTCTTGGAGAGCGAGGACTCAGATGAGGGGCCTGCATGTGAGGCAGAGATGGGGCCAGGACCATCAGAGAGTGGAGGGCTGCCTTTGGAGATATGTGGAGGCTGGCAGCAGCGATGAGGAGGTTCCCGAGGAGCCTGTGCTCGGTGCATGTGTGTGCAGGGCTGCTTGAAGGAAAGAGCAGCTGCAGCAGCACAGGCAACTCGGGAGTAAGGCTGCAAGGGAATGGCCCCTCCTTTAAGGGATAAAAGCCAGCTGAGAACCCGGAGTTCTTTGCAGGAAGCAAAGAAGTTTTTGCACTCAAGCCTTGTGGACATTTGGACTCTCTTAGTTTGTGTTTGGAGACTCTTTGTGTTTGTAATATTTCTTGGCAACTTTATCTAGTGTTCTTGGCAGCCTTGCACAATCTTGGCAAGGCTCCTTCTTATCAGAGACTATTAGTTTGAAACATCCTTTTAACCGGGAAGGAACAGAATTCATAAAGAATCCGTTCTTCAAACAGTTTTTGCTTTTACCTCCATTTCGGGTTTGTTTCCTTGGCACAAGATTTGGGTCAGGACACTGAGCATCGTTGACGCTTTAATACAATTATTGGTCAACTTTCAGATGGGTGGACTTCAATTCCCAGAACTCCAAGGGTTGTTATTGTGGGGAAAATAGGGGAGGCAGAAAAAGTAGATCCTCAAATTACGACTACCACTGAGCCCAAAATTTCCATTTGCTAGACAAGGCAGTCATAAAGCAAGTTTCTTCCCCTTTTATGAGCTTTCTAGCCACAGTTATTAAGCAAAATCAATGCAGCTGTTAAGTTAGGAACCCAGTCGTTAAGTGAATCTGGCTTTCCCAATTGACTGTGCTTGTCAGAAGGTCGCAAAAGGGGATCACGTGACTTTTTTGGACACTGCACCCATCACAAATACGAGTCAGTTGCCAAGTGTCCGAATTTTGGTCCTGTGAAAACAGGTCACAAGTCATTTTTTTCCCAATACTATTGTAACTTCAAATGGTCACTAAATGAATGGGTTATACAATGAGGACTACCTATAATGGCAAAAAGGAAAAATGAGGCTGGGGAAAACCAGGCACTATCTTAGCTTAATGGGAACTGGGAGGAAATGCTGTTCTGTTAGTTACAAAGCAATGAAAAAAATAATAATTTAAGACCGTTGTTTGCAACATCCTGATGGTCACATTATCAAAAATTCAGAGGCTTGGCAACTGGTGTGATGATCTAAAGGGGCATGACACAAAAATAACAAAGTCACAGAAGTAGAATAAATTCCCTTTAACGCCTCCAACTTGGCCCCCAATGTCCAATTATCCTCAGCTGGAGATCAAACTGTTCCAAAAACAGTCTACGAAGGGAGGGAAGAAATGCAGTCCGAACCCAAAGTAAAGATAATTAGAAATAAAAAAACCCAACACCAACCACACTGAAGTCATTAACACGGCAGGCCAGGATGATAAATTGCCGACTTTCAAAGGATAATGCAGCACCCACAGTTGGGAGGACACCAAAACCCAGATAAGCTTCCACACAGATAATGCACGCTTTGTTTCTAGCAAGGAGCCGTGTGCAAACGCCCCGCTTATATCCTGTTCTCCCAGCTGCAACTAATGAAAGGGATCAGGGCCTTTTCCTCTCCCGTAAGCCACGTTGCTCCCTTCTCCATTCTTCCCTGCGTGCCCTAGGATGAAGAAGGGGTAGCCCTGGATCTGTCTTTGAACGCCCAGCTAGACTGTGCCCTTCCCCTGTCTCTTCCACAGCCACCAGAGCCCCACTCCCACTCCCTGTTAGCTGCTCAATCTCCTCCTCAGAATCAGATTCCAACAAGGGTGTGAGAACTGGCATGTACTTATGACGGTTGCAATATCCCCGAGGTCATGCGATCAGCATTGTGACCTTCTGACCAGCAAAATCAACGGGGGGAGCCAGATTCACTTAACAACCTTGTGATTCACTTAACCTTGCAATTCACTTAAGAACCGCAGTGGTTCACTTAACAATTGCGGCAACAAAAGGCCGTAAAACAGGAGAAAATGCACTTAACATTTGTTTCAATGGAAACGGGCTCAATTGAGGTCGTAAGTCGAGTTGTGGGACCACCATCCCTTGAGACTTTCAAGAAGACGTTGGACTCCCATCTGTCAAAAATGGTGTAGGGTCTCCTGCTTGGACAGGGGGTTGGACTAGATGACCTACAAGGCCCCTTCCATCTCTGATTATCTGTTATCTGACGACCTGTGTGTGGCTCAGACTGTTTTATCTTCTCATGTTTTTGCGTGAAAAAGAGATGGATGTAAAAGTTCAGAGTAAAAGGTTGAGAAAATTAGCGAAAGACGGGAGGTTCTGCAAAAAATGATAGCAACTAGGGTGGAAGTAGAGGGAAAAGAATAGATCTGGAAGGAATGTTAAAAAACAAATGAGTGAAAGAAAAATGACTGAGGGAATAAAGTACAGCATGAAAAAGTTATTAGGAAGGAGAGATAATCTACCTTTGGAATGGGAAAAGGGGTTTAAGGAAAGGGATGGTTGGAGGCAGAGTAAAAATAATTAGGTATTAGGAAGTCATAGAAGATTGAAGTTACAGTGATGTAATGATGCTTGCTGAAATGAGGAAGGAGCTGCCTGGGGGAAAAAAAAAACCTTCTAAGAAAATGAAGGTTGCAAAAATTGAGAGAAAGGAATGCTGTATAACGTCCATAGAGAGAGAATCAAGTGCAACGTTCAATTTTTAATATCTTTATGGAAGAAAGGATGCTTGGTCTAGTTCGTAGTTAAGGCATCAGGCTGGAAACCAGGAGATGGTGAATTCTAGTCCCACTTTAGACAGAAATGCCAGCTGGATGACTTGGGCCAATCACCAGGAGACGGTGAGTTCTAGTCCTGCCTTAGCCATGAAAGCTGGCTGGATAACTTTGGGCCAGTCCTTCTCTCTCAGCCCAACTCATCCCACAGGGTTGTTGTTGTGGGGAAACTTGGAGGAGGAAGTATTTTCTTTTAGCTGGGGTGG
Source organism: Laticauda laticaudata (assembly GCA_004320025.1). Lineage (NCBI taxonomy): Eukaryota > Metazoa > Chordata > Lepidosauria > Squamata > Elapidae > Laticauda > Laticauda laticaudata. The sequence goes on from BHFT01022097.1 coordinate 20,959, forward strand.
TATATTCGTAGTACACCACTTTGCAATACTCTTGTAGTATTTTATTTGTATAGTTTTATATTATATTTATATTTTAATATTATAAGCCACCCAGCATTACCCTGTGGTGAGATGGGTTGCCAATAAATTGGATGGATGGATGGATAGATAGATAGATAATGGATAGATGATGGATAGATAGATAATGGATAGATAGATAATAGATGGATGCTGGATGGATAGATAGATAATGGATGGATGGATAGATAGATAATGGATAGATAGATAGACAATAGGATGGATAATTGAAAGATAGATAATGGATAGATAGATAGATGGATGATGGATGGATAGATAGATGATGGATAGATAGATAATGGATAGAGATGATGGATGGATAGATAGATAGATAGATAATGGATAGATAGATGATGGATGGATAATGGATAGATAATGGATAGATAGATAATGGATAGATAAATGATGGATGGATGGATAGATAATAGATAATGGATAGATAGATAATAGATGGATGATGGATGGATAGATAGATGATGGATGGATGGATAGATAATGGATAGATTGATGATGGATGGATGGATAGATAGATAATGGATAGATAGATATTAGATGGATGATGGATGGATAGATAGATGATGGATGGATAGATAGATAGATAGATAGATAGATAGATAGATAGATAGATGATGGATGGATAATAGGATGGATAATTGATAGATAGATGATGGATAGATAGATAATAAATGGATGGGTAGGTAGGTAGATAGATAGATAGATAGATAGATAGATAGATAGATAGATAGATAGATAGATAGATAGATAGATAGTTAGTTTATGTTTGCTGGCTTGCATTATTTATAAAGGCAGGGTAAAAGTCGAGACAAAATAACATGCTGCGATAAATCTGAGCTTTTGGCTGATCTTTTCCCCTGCAGGCAGACCGAACTGCAGATCGTTGACAAAATGCGCCATTTTTCTTCTTTCTAGAAGTCGTAAATTGAGGTGTGTTGAGTGGAGGCTACAAATGGCTGAAGCAACCCTACCTTGTATGAACTTCAGGGCTGCCTGGCCAGTCAGAAACAGGGTGCTACATTTTTCCTTTTATGGGCAATCTTTCCCAGCTCTGTATCTTTAACAACCTCTTGGCTCTTTTAATGCCACAGACATAACCTAAAGCAGTATTCTCTTTTCCTTTTGATTTATGACCTATTGGGCAAGTGGAGTGGAGTGGTCTGAACTTCAGACGGCAAGTGGAGACCCCGTGGAGCAAGGCTCCCCAAACTTGGCAACTTTTAAAACTTGTGGACTTCAACTCCCAGAATCCCTCAGCCAGCAAAGCAAACAATCAACCACCTGAGAAGGTTGTGGGGGCTCCATTCCTGGAGGGTTTTAAGACAAAATTGGACCATTGATGGTACATCCTGCTTGAATAAGGGGGGGTTGGACTAGAAGACCTCCAAGTTCCCTTCCAATTCTGTTACAGGCAGTCCTTGACTTACAGACATTTATTTAGTGTCCATAGTTGCAACACTTGGAAAAGTGACTTATGACTGTTTTTCACACTTCACAGACCAGCATCCCCATGGTCACGTGATCAAAATTTGAAGGTTTGGCAACTGACTTTGATGAGGGAATAAAAGGGGAACTTTCCAAATTTCCAGATGAGACTAAGCTGGCAGGAATAGCCAACACCCAAGAAGATAGGCTCAAGATCCAGAGGGATCTCAGACAGACGAGAACCCCGGGCCGTATCTAACAAAATGAAATTCAATGTAGAGAAAAGGAAAGTCCTACACTTAGGCAAGAAAAACCCAAAGGACATACATAGACTGGGTGCAACCAGGCTCAATAGCAGGAACTGCGAGAGGGATCTTGGAGGCTTCGTGGACAACCAGCTAAATGGGAGCCAGCAGCCAAAAAAGCCAACACAATCCTAAGTTGCATTTACAGAGGGATACAATTGAGATCAAGGGAGGTGCTAATACCACTCTGTAAAGCCTTAGTAAGACCACACCTAGAGTACTGCACCCAGTTTTGGTCACCACATTATAAAAAAGATGGTGAGACTCTAGAAAGAGTGAGGAGAAGAGCAACCAAGATGATTGGAGGCTAAAACTTACAATGGACGGTTGCAGGAATTGGGCCTGGCTAGTCCTGGGAAGAGAAGGACCAGGGGAGATAGGAAAGCATCTTCCAATATTTGAGGGGATGCCACAGGGAGGAGGAAGGGGGTCAAGCTGTTTTCCAAAGCACCTGAAGGCCAGACAAGGAATCATGGATGGAAACTGACCAAGGAGAGATTCAACCTGGAAATAAGGAGAAACTTTCTGACAGTGAGAACAAATCAACCCATAGAACAGAAGTTGCCTTTGGGGGTTGTGGGAGCTTCATCTCTGGAGGCTTTCAAGAAGAGATTAACTGCCCTCTGTCCGAAATGGTGTAGGGTCTCCTGCTTGGGCGGGGGGGTTGGACTAGATGACCTACATGGTCCCTTCCAATTCTGATTATCTGTTCTCTGACTCATATTTATGATGGCTGCAGAGTCCTGGGGTCATATTGTGATCCCCCTTTTGCGAACTTCTGACAAGCAAAGTCGTTGGAGAAGCCAGATTCGCTTAACAACCATGTCACTAACTTAACAACTGCAATAATTCCCTTAACAACAGTCCAAAATGTCATCAGGTGGGGCAAAATTTAGTTAACAAGCAATGGTAATGTTGACAAATTGTGGGCTGCCTGTATTCTATATTAACCCCTTCCTTTTAAGAAAGGAAGAGGCTGTTCCTGTGTCACAATGTTTTTCAGCCTTGGCAGCTTTAAGATGGGTGGACTTCAACTCCCAGAATTCCCCAGTCAGCCATGTTGGAGTCTGTTTGTTTGTTTGTTTATATGTCAAACTTCTTAACCACCCATTACTTTGGATAATTCTGTCTTGTACCTTAGGTCATGCCTCTCTCTGACCTGACCATTCCTGGCCAACGGGGGCATATCTCATCTCCCAGAATTCTCAGCAGGAGGCAGGTGGACCAGAGGATTCTGGGAGATGGAGTTCCTGCATCTGGAAGGCTCTAACTTTGGAGAAGGCCCTTCTAGTTAGTGTCCCTAGTTAATGCCTCTCTCTGACCTGATAAGGGGCTTGCATCGCATTCCTGGCTGTAAAACCATGTGGACGCTGGCTTGGATATTTGGATACTTGGATAAAGATGGATAATTACCGTCTTTCCCTGAAAATAACACCTAGCCAAAAAATAAGCCCTAGCATGGTTTTCCAGGATGCTCATAATATAAACCTCTACACCAAAAATAAGCCCCAGTTAAGATCGTCAGCTAGATGGAGGCATTTTAGTACTGTATTTCTCTCCCCCCCCCCCAACCCCCCC
>BHFT01022097.1:24346-50403 GCA_004320025.1 Laticauda laticaudata
CCCCCCCCCCCCAAAAAAAAGACCTAATGGTAGCTGAATTTCATTGATACTTTCTAGATGCCTTACATCTAACTGGAAAATAAGCCCTAATGCATCTTTTGGAGAAAAAATTAATATAAGACCTGGTCTTGTTTTTGGGGAAATACTAATAACTGCTCCAGCTGTTTAAAGCTGTTTGCTCTGATTTTTCTCTCCCTCCTATCCAGCCTCTTCCGGAAGAGAGAAAAACCAAGCTTTGCCTGCTGTGGGAACCCCCATCAGAGTCTCAAATGCCAGCCTGGGTTTAGGGGAAGAGAAGAGGTGGGTTGGGTACCAGAAAGATAAATAAACCAAGAGCAGGCAGCTGTTTGCTGTGACAACGCAGCTCCCAGGTGTGCAATTTACAGATCGAAGGGTGAAATATACAGCCTCTAATGAGGTCTTTCCGTGTTAGCTTTGCCCACCTGCCCTTCCACAAGGTAACAAGGCCGCTTGAGTGTGAATCTTTCTTCATTTTAAACCACAGAGCAACAATCCTGTGAGGTAGGCCAGGCAGAGTATAAGAGAATAACAGAGTTGGAAGGGAACTTGGAGGTCTTCTAGTCCAATCTTTTGCTTAAGCCCCCTGGGCAGGGGGGTTGGACTAGATGACCTACAAGGTCCCTTCCAATTCTGTTTAATCTAATCAAATATTTCTGATCAAGCCAGAGACACGATACCATTTTCGACAAACCGTTGCCCAAGTTCTTGTTAAATTTCTGGGTGGGGTGGGTGGGACTTGAGGAGTTGATTTCCCCTCCCCCAGATTTTGTTCTATTGTACTTTATTAATTTATTTGATTCTTTTTGTTTTTATTGGTTATTTTTAATTTTTACCTTTTGTTTTAAATCTGGTTTTATATTGTGTAAGCCGCCTCGAGTCTCCATGGGTGAATAGGCGGCAATAAAAATAATAAAAATAAAATAAATAAAATAGAATAAAGAATAAAACAATAAAATAAAATAGATAAATAAATAATAAAATAAAATAAAAAAATATACCTCCAGTGTTGGAGTACCCACACCAATGAATTGTTCTCACTGTCAGGAAATTTCTCCTTAGTTCTAGGCTGAATCTCTTTTTTGATAAGAAATAGAATTGTAACAGAATAGCATACTTGAAAGGGACCTTGAAGGTCTTCTAGCCCAACCCTCTGTTCAGGCTGGAAACCTTATATCATTCATGACAAATGGCTGCCCAGTCTTTTCTTTAAAAACATCCAGTGTTGGAGCCGCCCACAACATCTAGAGGCAAAGTTATTCCACTGGTTAATTGTTCTTATAGTCAGGAAATTTATTCTTATTTCTAAGTTGTTTCTCTCCTTGATTAGTTTCCATCTGTTGCTTCTTGTCCTGTTTTCAGGTACTGTGGAGAATGGAATGGACCCCCTGGTCCTTCTCTTCATGAAACCAGAGTCATACCCAATTCCTGCAACCGTTCTTGATACGTTTTAGCCTCTAGTCCCCCCTAATCACCTTCGTTGCTGTTCTCTGCACTCTTTCAAACTGGCCCAAAATTTGCTCAGAGAGTCTCTGCAGCCAACCTGGATTCGAACTCACTTCTCTCTGATCTTACTCCAGCACCTAAATCGGTGCCATTTTGCTTGCCGGCCTCCATAAAACGAGGTGCCTAGTACATTGCCATTCAAAGAGGGGCTTTGGGGGAGGGGAGTGGGGGGGAACAAGCCGGTCTCTACAAACCGGTCTGCAAAAAGTACATGGCGTTTTTATGAATGGAAGTGACTGCATGCCTGGAATACTTGTGTGTACATGTGTGTGTGTGTGTGACTGCAAACAAAACAATAAATTAGCATGGAATTAATCTGCCGACCGCTTGCCTTGCTTCAGATTTGCTTGCTTCCCAGCCCTGGTGCAAAATAGTTGTTGCTGCTTTTAAGGAGTCATCATTCAGACTGAACTACTCATGAGAAGGGAAGCATGATGTGAAGGCTTTTGAGTCACTTCTCATCCCCGCCTTTCAAAAGGAGCTTGGGATGAGCTTAAACGCAATGTTATCCGTGATTTGTGAAGATGCATTTGCTTGATGTAATCCACCTTGTTATTAGAGGAGGTGCAGAGAAGAGCAACCAGAATGATGAGGGGACTGGAGACTAAAACGTGCGATGGACGGTTGCAGGAACTGGGCCTGGCTAGTCTGGTGAAGAGAAGGACCAGGGGAGACAGGAAAGCAGCCTTCCGATATCTCAGGGGCTGCTTGGGCAGGGTGTTGGACTAGAGAACCTCTGAGGTCCCTTCCAACTCTGGTATTTCTTTATTGGGTATGTCTACTTTGATGAAGAGGACTAAGGGGTCAAGCTATTCTCCAAAGTACCTGAAGGTCAGACAAGGAATAATAATAGATGGAAACTGGTCAAGGAGAGATTCAACCTGGAAATAAGGAGGAATTTTCTGGACAGTGAGGACAATCAACCGATGGAACAGAAGTTGCCTTTGGAAGTTGTGGGAGCTTCATCACTGGAGGCTTTCAAGAAGAGGCTGGACTGCCATCGGTCAGAAATGGTGTCGGGTCTCTTGCTTAGGTGGGACTTGGACTAGAAGACCTCCAAGGTCCCATCTAACTCTATTATTCTATGTTTTAAGTATGTTCAACCTTCCCTTAGGTAGGGAAAACAGACTTCAGTTTTCTGACTAGAGGATAAAACTACGATGAATGGTTGTAGGAACTGGACCTGGCTAGTCTAGGGAAGAGAAGGACCAGGGGAGACAGGAGAGCATCTTCCAATATCTGACGGAGGGGCTGCCACAGAGAGGAGGAAGGATTCAAGCTATTTTCCAAGGCAAAGAAAGGCCAGACAAGGAACAATGGGTGGAAACTGATCCAGGAGAGATTCAACCTGGAAATAAGGAGGAACTTTCTGACAGGGAGAACAATCAACCCGTGGAACAGAAGTTGCCTTTGGAAGTTGTGGGAGCTTCATCCCTGGAGGCTTTCAAGAAGAGACTGGACTGCCATCTATCAGAAATGGTGTAGGGTCTCCTGTTTGGGCAGGGGGCTGGACTAGATGACCTACAAGGTCCCTTCCAACTCTGTTAATCATCTGTTAATTTCTGAGGTCAAGGCAGCGTGCATATACAGGTGGTCCTTGACTTATGATCCGAAACAGCCCAAAAATTTCTATTGCAAAGTGAGACATTGGTTAAATGAACTTAGCCCCATTTTACGACTTTTCGTGCGACAGTTGTTCAGGGAATGAATCCCTGCAGTTGTTAAGTGAGGGACATGGTTGTTAATTGAATCGGACTTACCCATTGTCAGATGGTCGCAAAAGGGATGGCATGACCCTGCACAAGGCACTGTGTCCGTCATAAATATGAATTTTGATCCTCTAACCATGGAGAGGCAGGTGTGAAAAATGGTGCTGAATCACTTTTTCCAGTGCTGTTGTAACTTTGAGCCATCACTAAATGAATGGTGATAAGTTGAGAACTCCCTTATTCAGGGAGACCTCAGCTTATAACCATTTGCTTGGTGATGGTTCAAAGTTGCAAAAAAGCACTGAAAAAAAAGTGACTTATGACTGGTCCTCATACTTACGACCGTCCTAGCATTCCCCACAGTCATATGATCAGAATTTGAGCATTTGACATTTCATGTGGATTTACAATGGAGCTCTGTTTTCGCTGGCAAAGGCACCACGGAGCAATCCATCGTTGTTTTCAGGAAGGCATGTGGGCTGGATCTGGTCCACGGTCCTTCAGTTTGAAACCCCTGCGTTATATACTCAAGGTGGACAGTGACTAATGTTTACATGTGTTCATATGTTAGGGTGTAGATATTTACGTGTGCATGTATGTGTGTGTTTACTTGTCTTCTCTGGAGTGGGTGGGATCTTAATTAGGGCTTATTGGGGGGGGTAGGGCTTATATTGGGTGCACATGTAAAAATCACGTAGTAGGTAAGTAGTAAGTAGTAAGTACTTACGTAGTAGGTAAGTAAGTAGTAGGGCAGCCCTTCTCCCCCAAAATAAGCCTTAATTAAGATCCCACCCACTTCAGAGTAGACGGGTAAAAATTAAGCTAGGGTGGGGATGGAGGCAGGGTGGAACTGCCCTACTACTTACCTTTGGACAGTTGTAGCCAGGTCTTGCACCCCTCGACAGCTGCTTCACCGGCCCAATTATCGGCCTCAGAGGCCTTCAGGAAAGCCGTGCTGGCCACAGAAGAAGTTCATGAAGGCCTCTGACAGTGAAAAGGAGGCTGGGAGCGACACGCGCAAGTGAGGTTAGTCAGTGGATGACATCCCCAGAAAGTAAGACCTGGTGCCTTTTTTTGGTGACAAAAAAAATATAAGACAGGGTCTTATTTTCAGGGAAACACAGTATCATGTCTATAGGTGTGTCATGCATATGTTCACTATTGAGAGCAGGCCACCAAATTATATTTTTAATGTGTGCCAGTGCTCCCACAGTAAAAAAAAATGGCAATAACGGTGATGTTATCTAAAAGGGAGGCACAGGCTATTGATTCTGGCGGTGTGTGAGGTGGCTCATATACTGCAAATCTGAGAATTTGTGTTGGCATTTTTGTCTTTGAGGCAAAAAATATACTTGAGACTTTCAAGAAAAGATTGGACTGCCATTTGTCAGAAATGGTGTAGGGTCTCCTGCTTGGATGGGGGGGGGGTTGGACTAGATGACCTATAGGGTCTCTTCCAACTCTGATTATCCCCCTGCTGGGTACTGGAGATAAAAATATTTAATGTTTGAGGGTCCTTGAATTTAAAAGAGAAGTGCTGGAAAGGAAACGGGTTGCAGTGTGTCCTGTTTCCAAATTAGGAATTCTCAAGACCAAGGGAGGAGAAGAATGGATTTCTTCCAGAAACACATAATTATGGATATATTCTGCAGTACACAGCTTCAGGCTAGTATTATTCCTCCTGGGCTGCATTCACACAACATCTTAAACCTGGGTGAACAAAACAAAAGTCGTGTTCTCATATAGAGCATGCCTGAACCAGAAAGCCACAGTTGCAAAAAATAATGATAATGTTTGCAACAAAAGCTACCTACCCTCTTTCTTACCTGGATCTGGGTTGGGTTGTGTTCCCAAGGTTTGAAGGTTATTCTGAAATAACAATTTGTGCCTTGAAATTTTATGAGGACATAAAATGGGCTAGCTTTTTATTATCAATCTCTGGCAGTTGAGATTGAAAACTCATCTTTTATGCATTACAAGGGACTATATTCTGTATTTAAGAGTCCATTGCACTTGGGCTGCATAGTAATAATAATAACAATTAATCACAAAGTAATTGAAAACGGAGGGGACTTTATTGCTCTAGGACTTTAGAATTCAAATAAACCAGCTCTGGCTATTTAACCCCCAAGATTTAAGAGTTGTCTGTAAACACCTCCCAACTTCGACATCTGCTTCTCCCAGGTCTTTAGGAAGAACCAGGATGATGAGGGGACTGGAGACTAAAACATACAATGAACGGTTACAGGAACTGGGCCTGGCTAGTCTTGGGAAGGGAAAGACCAGGGGAGACAGGAGAGCAGTGTGTCAATATTTGAGGGGCTGCTCCAGAGAGGAGGAGGAAGGGGGTCAAGCTATTTTCTAAAGCCCCCAAAGTCCAGACAAGGAAGAATGGATGGAAACTGATCAAGGAGAGACTCAACTTGGAATCGAGGGGGAACTTTCTGACGGTGAGAACAATCACAGTGGAACAGAAGTTGCCTTCAGAAGCTCCCTGGAAGCTTTCAAGAAGAGACCGGACTGCCATCTGTCAGAAATGGTGTATGATCTCCTGCTGTGGTGGGGGGTTGGACTACATGACCTCCAAGGGTCCCTTCCAACTCTGTTCATCTGTTTAAAAACTTGATAGGTGGATAAAAATGCCCAGATCCAGTCTTAAACATCTGGATGACTGTGTGACTAACCATCATAATGGCAGGCTGGTAATGTGGGAGAAGACTAATGATGTTAAATTTAACTCTGTGTGTGGGGGTGTCATTTTTCCATGGAAATTTTTTTCCAAAATAGAAAACACGGTGAACATTTTAGCTGGCCCTTCATTTTTCTATTAGAAAACCACCACCCTTCTCATAAATCTTGTCCTAACTAACCAAGATTGGGTGCTAATTGCAGAAATAGTATTAAGCAGGGTTGTTGGCTTTAAAGGGTTTTTAAAATAATCTTTTCCAGCTCTTAGCAAGTACGTGGAAAATACCCAAGCATTGTTCAGCAAAAAAAAAATATATTTTGTTTTCCTGATCAGAACATTACCATAAAATTAACAGAAATTAGCAGAGGGGTTAAAATCCCAAAAGAATTCTAATTCAGCAGTTTTTGGAAAACTCACTAGGACTACTTTTCAGTTCTGGAACTACTTTTAAATTCTGGAGTTGACACAGAGTAGATGAAGTTGTAAATCTATTGCACATAGTGGTGTACAAGCCCATTTGCCGATAAGCCACAGAAAAAAGTAACTTATGAGTATGATTGTTTTTCTCACTCACAACTGTTGCAAAATTCAGACCTTTGGCAAACTGGCATGTATTGACTCGAAGTCCTCCTCCTCCTCCCCCCCTCCTCCTCCTGTCCTCCATTCCACAACCCTCTCACCTCCTAGCACTGATGATGTTGCCTAGTTGGGTAATGAAACAACTACAAGAAAACAACCGAGTTCAGAGAGCACCAAGGACCCCACAGTTCTCCTTCTCCTCCACTCTGCAAATCTCCTCCCTTCCTGCACTGATGATGTTACCTAGTTGGCTTATGAAATGTCTGCAAGAAAACCACCAAGCTCAGAAAATACCAAGGATCCTACAGTCTTCCTCCTCCTCCTCCAACACACACACACACACTCCATCTTGGCTTATACATGAAAATAGATAAAGTATTTCAGGAGAGGGCTTTCACGCTCTCTAATGTGGTTTGAAGATGACCAGTGCAGCCTTTTCCCAGCATATTTGTTTAGACTGAAGACACAAATACACGCTTGCCTTTCTCCATTCTTCATGCATCTCCCAAACGATCCCCACGGAGAAGTTTTGGCTCCGAAATGAATCTCCTCGCGTTTCATCCATTTTGCGATGGATTCCTTAACCAGCGCAGTCTTCCTTCGGCGCAAATATCAGGAGCAACCAGGGATGTGTCAGCACACTGCTTGGACCTCTGAGCAGGGACCTTCCAGAAACTGGTCTGGAGATGTGGAGCATGTGTATGTACCAGTGTGAGGATGCTTGGGAAGGAAAGAAAGAAAGAAATTAAAATCTGGCTAAATGTGCCTGAACGGATGACTACTCTCTGTAGCATTAATAGGGAATGTAGCTGGTGCAAAGTTGGATCAAGGCTGCACATTTACATGTTCTTGTTTGAAGTAAGTAAGTAGGTAACGGGAGGGAGGGAGGGAGGGAGGGAAGAGGAAGGAAGGAAGGAAGGAAGGAAGGAAGGAAGGAAGGAAGGAAGGAAGGAAGGAAGGAGCGAGCCATGGTGGTGCAGTGGTTAGAATGCAATATTGTAGGCAAACTGCCCACAGCCAGAAGTTTGATCCTGACTGGCTCAAGGTTGACTCAGACTTCCATTTTTCCAAGGTCAATAAAATGAGGACCCAGATTGTTGGGGGTAATAGGCTAACTCTGCACTGTGAAGTGGTATATAAGTGCTGTTGCTATTGCAAAGGAAGGAAGGAAGGAAGGAAGGAAGGAAGGAAGGAAGGAAGGAAGGGAGGAAGGAAGGAAGGAAGGAAGGAAGGAAAATACTGAGCATTTGCACCAAGACAAATTCCTTGTGTATCCAATCACACTTGGCCAATAAAGAATTCTATCTACCTAACTAAAAAAGGAAGGGAGGAAAAGGAAAAAAGGGAAGGAAGGAAGAAAAAGGAAAAAAGTAGGGAAAAGGAAGGGAGGATGGAAAAGGAAAAACGGGAAGGAAGGAAGGAGGTAAGGAAAAGGAAAAAAGGGAAGGAAGGAAGAAAGGAAACGAAGGAAGGATGGAAGGAGCCAAGATGGCACAGTGGTTGGAATGCAGTATTGCAAGTAAACTGCCCACAGCCAGGAATTCAATCCTGACCGTCTCAAGGTTGACTCAGCCTTCTGTCCTTTGGAGATCTTTAAAACGAGGACCCAGATTGTTAGGGACAATATGCTGATTCTGTAAACCAGTTAAGAGAGGGCTGTTAAAGCACCACAAGGTGGTATATAAGACTTAAGTGCTATTGCTATTGCAATTTTGTCCATTGGCCAACCCTTGAGTTATCAACTGCTTTGAGCTCATTGCAAGAATTTTATTCTTAGGGAGACTGGGATGAAATCTTATAATTTTTTTTCCTTCCCCCAAATGCCAGATTGTGCAACCTGGTTCTTTCACTTTAGTTTTGAAAAAATCAGTGTTCTGGCTGTTAAGAGTGTGGAGAATAAATAGATTGGAAATGGATGAGTGTGAGTGCCAGGAACTCAAAATAAAATCAAAGGAAATTTTTGTTGAAAATATGTATGATGTATGTGGGGGGAAAAGAGACAAAGAGATCTAGGAGACGAAAGATTTTGCACCATTATGTAGTTCCTAATATTGATTTTAATAGTGTTGGTCCTCAACATACAACTACAAATTGAGCCCAAAATTGCCATGGCTAAGAGAGAGATAGTTATCAAACGAAGTGTGCCCCATTTTGCCACCTATCTTGTCTCTGTTGTTAAGTGAATCATTGCAGTTATTAAGTTAGTAACACAGCCATTAAGCGAACCTGGCTTGCCTCCTTAACTTTGCTTGTCGGAAGGTCACAGACCGTCATAAATACGAGTCAATTGCCAAGAGCATGAAGTTTGATCACGTGGCCACAAGGAGGCAGCAAAGGTCGTAAGTGTGAAAAATGTCATAAGTCAATTTGTTCAGTGCCGTTGTAACCTTGAAACGGTTGCTAACCGAAGTGGTTGTAAGGAACCAGTCTTTGTCAGCCTTGGCAACTTTTGAACATGTTGTGGACTTCAACTCTCAGAATGCCCCAGCTGACATGCTTGGACTCCAGTTCCCAGAATGCCCAGCCAAATATGTGTGGAATTCAATTCCCAGAATCCCCCTCGAATACATCACTAGCTGGGGAATTCTGGGAGCTGAAGTCCACAACATCTCCAGGTCGCCAAGCTGAGAATCCAATGTACACTCATATTTTTCCATAGTTTTACTTCCTGATTTGCTTTTAATTTTCTCTGATTATCTGATATTTCTTTGCATCTGAACATTTTACCTAAATCCAATGAGTTGGGATATATCATCACTTCCATAATGGATAACCAAGCCAGTAATTTCATATCATGTTTTTTCCAAATTTTATTCCAAATCTATATCAATGAATCTCTCATATAATGTCTATAAAAGTATGTTTTTTACTTTACTTTTCCCATAGAAAGGTGTGCCATCTATTTTTCCATAATTTTCATCTGTGATTGCTCTATCGTTTATTCTGCTTTTTCCTTTGGCTACTCACACATTTTCTCAGAAGGAGAGAAGTTTGTGTTTTTTGTTTTTTTTAAAGCAAAACCTGCAAAAATCCTCAGCTAGTTTCCTGCACTTTTGGTTACAATTTCATACAGACAAGCCCTGTTCGTAGACTTTTTAAAGCATGATGCAAATGACATGCAAACTGTTGAATTTGAACCTCTGCTAGCCTAGACTTAGAGCTAAATTCAGGATTGATTTGATTTTTGCAATGCATGAGATTGGCAGGAGGCCTGGTTTAAATCTAGGCACTTATCAGGGAGGTGCAGAGAGAGATGTACAAGTATGGACAACGGAGAGGGGAATAAATTTTCTTCTGGATTTTCTTTGCTGAACTTGCAACTCCAAATAGCTCGTATTTTTTCTCTCTCTTTTTTAGCAAGCAGTTGCTTATGTTTAACACAGCAGGAATACACTTCCTGACGGCTTTCACCCATGTTCTGGATTTTTACAAAATGCTTGTGATGACCCAAGGGGAGTGGCACAAAGGCAACACAGTCAAATAAGCAAAAAGGGTCCCTTTCGTACCTCCAACTTTGCCCCAATGCCCAGGTTACCTTCGGCTGGAGAAAAAACTCTCCCATGGATGGATGGACAGACAGACAGAGATATAGAGATATAGAGAGAGGGAGAGAAAGAAAGAAAGAGAGAGAGAGAGACAGACAGACAGACAGACAGAAAGAGAGATAGAGAAAGATATAGAGAGAGATAGACAGAGAAATAGAAAGGTAGAGAGAGAGAAAGAGACAGAGGGAAAGAGACAGAGAAAATAGAGAAAGACAGTGACAGAAAAAGAGATAGATAGATAGATAGATAGATAGATAGATAGATAGATAGATAGATAGATAGATAGATGTGTTCATTGATGGGGGCAGCTGCCCATGTTTGCATGCAATCTCTAATTGGACTCAGGGCCTTTTAAAAATTTTTTAATAATACAGACTGAAATTTCCCTGTTCTATCCACCCCAAAGGAAGCTGGCCAGATTTGGCAAGGAGACACAATCCAGCTGGTACTTTCCAGCTGTGTGGTGTGTAATTTATGCGCCTGGCAGAAACCACAATATGCATTTCATAAAAAGGCTCTGGGGAATCTTGTTCCCTTTTTTTTTTTACCTCTCTGAATCTCCTGGATTCCCTGCGTTTCGATCCCTTTTTTTCCCCCTGTGGTTATTCTTTATCCAGATGTGAACATGGAGATTTAAAAAAAAAAAGAGAGAGAGAGAGAAGGAAGAAACAGGGCAGCCATCCGGGGCACCAAAATTGTACTGGATGCAAAAGCTTGAGTTTTTCTGCATTTAGAGACCTATTTTTATCCCCCCTGCCCCTGAAACGGTTTTAGAGGTCAAAGACATGATTTATTTATTTTTTATATATATATATATTTTTGCAAACAAGATTGCTTTAAGCTGGCTGGGGAATTCTGGGAATTGAAGTCTTCCTGTTTTGGTTTAAATAAAAGGTTATTTGGATATTAGGTTTTTGGGAGAGTGAATTTAAATAAGTTTTAAAGATTTAAAAAAAATTACTTTAAGCTGGGTGAATTTGAACTCCCAGAGTTCTGGGAATTGAAGTCCATCCATCTTCAAATTGAGATGCTGGAGAAACACTACCATGTTTCCCCAAAAATAAGACCCTGTCTTATAGTTTTTTGGCCACCAAAAAGGCACCAGGTCTTATTTTCAGGGACGTCATCCACGGACTAGCCTCACTTTTGCACATCGCCCCCAGCCTCCTTTTAGCTGTCGGAGGCCTTCAGGAATTTCTTTTTCCTCCCTTGCCGGCAAAGCTTTCCTGAAGGCCTCTGCAGCCAGTAATAGAGCTCAGGATCGATCCAGAGCTTTGTTCTCAGCTCCAGAGGCCTTCAGGAAAGCCTGGACAGCCTTGCCGGCTGCAGAAGAAATGGGCCGGCAAGGCAGGTGTCAGGGTGTGCGAGGCCTGGCTACACCTATCCAAAGGTAAGTAGTCGGGTAGCTCCACCCACCCCTCATCCCCACCCTAGCTTAATTTTTACCTGTCCGCTCTGGAGTGGGTGGGAACTTAATTAGGGCTTATTTTGGAGGTAGGGCTTATATTGGACACCTGTGTAAAAATCAAGCTAGGTCTTACTTTCAGGGTAGGTCGTATTGTCAGGGAAATGGTACACAGATTAAAAAACTGATCAATATTGCAGGCTGGCAAATACACAGAGACACCCTTTTATTCTAAATCTAAAACGAAGCCGCATTTGAAGCTGTGAAAGAAAATTCAAAGCTGCCTCAGGAAGTTTCGGATGGGGCCAATCCAGATTTTCCAGTTCTTTTGCCCAGGTGGGTGAGCGAAAAACCGTTGGTGTGTCTTACACTAACAGGAGCAACCATGCTTTCAAACAAAAACAAAAACCCTCTTAAGCAAGTCTTCCAAACGATTCAATCATTGTTTTTTTTTAGGGGATTACTCTGAAAGAATTACAACACAATCCATGGCCTGGACCTTCAGTTAAAAAGGGGGAATGAAAATGATAGCTAATCCTCAATTTACGACCGTTCCTTTGGTGGCCAGAAGTTACAACAGCACTGAAAAAGTGACCTCTGGCCTTTTTTCACACTTAACGACCGTTGCAGCCTCCCCGAATAGTGACGTGATTAATATTTGGCCACTCGACAACTGGCTTATATAGGTAGTCCTTGACTTAATGGCCACCATTGAACCCAGAATTTAGGTTGCTAAGTGAGAACTTTGTTCAAGTGAGTTTTGCCCCGTTTTACTTTTCTGGCCACAGTTGTTAAGTGAATGACATCAGTTGTTAAGTGAGTAACATGGTTGTTAAATGAATCTGGTTTCCCCACTCTGTTTACTTGTNTAAGTGAATGACATCAGTTGTTAAGTGAGTAACATTGTTGTTAAATGAATCTGGTTTCCCCACTCTGTTTACTTGTCACAAGAGGTCACAAGAGAACGACCTCGGGACCCTGCGACCATCATAAAAATGAATCAGTTGTCAGTCCGAATGTAAATCTCGTGACCCTGGGGATGCTGGAACGGTTGTAAGTGTGAAACATGGTCCTAAGTTCCTTTTTTCAGTGCCATTGTAACTTCGAACGGTCGCTAAATGAACCATTGTAAGTTGAACACTCCCTGTATTGATGATGGTTGCCATTTCCCGGTGTCACCTGGTCCCCTTTTGCGACCTTCTGACCAGCAAAGAAAAGTGGGAAACCTGGATTCATTCAACAACCATGATTCACTGAACAACTGCGGTAAGGAAGGTCGTAAAATGGGACAAAACTTACCTAACTGTCTGGCTTAGCCACAGAAATTTGGGGCTTAATTGTGGTCGTAAGAGAAGGACTCACTGTGGAGGCAGTGTTCTTCTCCTGCCAGGCAGTACCTCGAGATACGTTGGACTACCTAAGCCAGCATCGGCATGGCTGGGAATCATGGTGTTTGTAACTTTGGGGAAAGCTACAGTGTAGAAACATGGGCCAAGCCTTCCTTAATAGACGGTGGGTATGCAGTAAGCGTAATATATCCTGACTTCGGCAAAGTGAAACTAAGGGCTGGCTGGGGAATTCTGGGAGTTGAAGTCCACTGGTCTTAAAATTGCCAAGGTTGGAGACCCCTGTTTTAAGGCCTGTGGACTTCAACTCCCAGAATTCCCCAGCCAGCTCTTGGTTTCACTTTGCTGAAGTCAAGATATATTACGCTTACTGCATACGCACTGTTTATTAAGGAAGTTACCCTGCTGGGGAATTCTGGGAATTTTAAGTCCACAGGTCTTAAAATTGCTAAGGTTGGAGACCCCTGAATCAAAAGATGCCTTTCACTCTTGCAAAAAAATATTTGCAAAGAAGCAGGAGATGAAATTGGGAATCCGTTTTTCAGTTTAATTTGTAAATAATTCCTTCTTTTTCCCTTCAATTGTTTGACAACATCTTTCGTCGTCTTCGTTTTAAAGCCAGGACCGTGTGGGGTGGAGGGAACAGTTTGCACACACACACACACACACATACACACACCAATTTTCTTTCCATGAGCTCAGACAGATTCTTGGATCAGGACCAGATTTTGCAATAAATCACTTTTCTGTCTCCTGCTGCCTTCTGTACCCAGGGTCTGGGTTGAGGTTTGGGAAAATTTATTTACCTTTAATCGGCTGGTTCATCAGTTTGAAAGGAGATGATTTATTCGATGAAAAACTTCCTTGGTTGACAAACCTTAATTTTTCTTTTTTGTTGTTTAATTGCAATTATGGTGGAGTTGTGGAGAACCCTGAAGAGAGATTCTTCTCCTGTGGATTAAATCTTCCTTCCTTCCTTCCTTCCTTTCTTCCCTCTCTCACTCCCTCCCTTCCTCCTTCACTTCCTCCCCTTCCTTCCCTCTCATTCCTCTTTTCCTTCCTCCCTCCCTTCCTTCTTTCCTTCCCTTCCACCCTTCCTCCTTCGCTTCATCCCTCTCCTTTCTTCCCTCCCTCTTTTTGTAGGTATTATTATTATTATTATTATTATTAATAATAATAATAATAATAATAATAATAATAATAATAATAATAATAATAATAATAATAATAATAATTGCATAGTCAGCCAGATTTTCAGACTGGGTTTGGCATTTTTGTCTACCTATCGATCCCTTCCCAAGGGCCTGGGATAGGCAAATCTGGATGTTTGATGGTGCTACAGATCTCACCGCAGGATGGAAGCTGTTCCAAGTAAAGCTGCCTTCTGCAATTGATCAGTGGCAATTTGTCAATGCCACTGATGGTGTTCAAGTGGTGCTCCAGTTGTTTTGGAACTGCACCCAAGGCACCTATTACTATGGGTAATAGTACCTTGCTTGCCTTTGCCACTGTCGTTCCATTTCTATTTGTAGGTCTTCGTGTATTTCATTATCTTCTCCAGTTCTTTCTCTTCTTTTCTGCTGTCTCCAGGAACTGCCACATCCACAATCCAAACTTTTTGTCTTTCATATCAACGACAACTGTTGAATTCGGGGTGTTATGTGGCAGGTACCTGTCTGTGTGGATTCTGAAGTCCCAGAGCAATTTTAACTTTTTCATTTTCTATGACCTTTTTCTATTTTATGGTCCCACCAGTTCTTGCTTACAGGCAAATGATATTTCTTGCAGACCTTCCAATGCACCGTTGTTGCTACTTTGTCGTGCCGCTGCTTGTAGTCAGTATGTGCAATCTCCTTGCAGCAGCTTACACGGTGGTCCACTCTTTCTTCAGCTTCTTTGCATAGGCGGCACTTACTGTCTGTTCCTGTCTTCTCCATTCTGGCTTTGTTTGTCCTTAAGGCTAAGTTTTGCGCAACCAGAATTAATCCCTCACTCTCTTTCTTTAACTTTCCTGCTCTTAGCCATTGCCAGGTCTTGTTATTATTTGCTTTCCCTGCTATTTTATTTTTGATGTACTGGCCATGTCGTACTTTGTCTTTCCATGCCTCCATTCTCTTCTTCATTTGGTCTTTCTTGTAGGCCAGTTTGGTCTCTCTTGTAGTCAGCAAGATTTCTTGGCATATTAACTTTTGTGCATCTTCTTCATTGCAGCAGCAGCCAAAAAAGCCAGTACAATCCTAAATTGCATGAACAGAGAGATACAATCGAGATCAAGGAAGGCATTAATACCACTCTATAAAGTCTTAGTAAGGCCACACCTAGAGAGAGTACTGAAATCCAGTTTTGGTCACCGCACTATAAAGATGTTGAGACCCTAGAAAGAGTGCAAGAAGAACAACCAGGATGATGAGGGGACTGGAGGCTAAAACATACGAAGAACGGTTGCAGGAACTGGGCTTGGCTAGTCTAGGGAAAAGAAGGACTAGGGGAGACAGGAGAGCATCTTCCAATATTTGAAGGGCTGCCATGGGGGAGGAGGGGTGTCAGGCTATTTTCTAAAGCCCCCAAAGGCCAGACAAGGAACAGTGGATGGAAGCTGAACAAGGAGAGATTCAACCTGGAAATAAGGAGAAATTTTCTGACAGGGAGAGCAATCAACCGAGGGAACAGAAGTTGCCTTCAGAAATTGTGGGAGCATCATCACTGGAGACTTTCAAGAAGAGATTGGACTGCCATTTGTCGGAAATGGTGTAGGTTCTCCCACTTGGGCAGGGGGGTTGGACTAGATGACCTACAAGGTCCTTTCCAACTCTGATTATCTGTTATCTGTTATTGTCCTTCAGATATTCTTCCAAAGCCCTGTTTTTTTCTTCTTCAACTATCTGATGTTCTTGCAACATTCCATGCCCATCTCTTTGCCTTGGTAGGTAGAGTCTGTCAAATGTTGCTGTGAGGACGAAGGGCATGATCCATTGTCATTATTTTTCTGGTCTTCCTATCCCTTGCTTTTAATTCGGTTGGAGTCCAGTTCACTATTCCAGCTGTGCATCTAATGACTGGTATGGCCCAGGTGTTGATTGCTTTGATGGTGTTTCCTCCATTGACTTTGTCCTTTAAGATTGTTGGAAGAATTATCCTTCTTGGTTCAGTTCCAAGTGGGGAAAAAGACACAGGAAACATGGAGGCTGTTTGGGAAGATGGCTTAATGGTGGACAGGACCGCATGGCTTGGAGCTCCAAAGAAGAAAGGGCTGAGATGTTGAAAGTGCCTGGGTTTTATACCCTCTGTTGGGATTTGAATTTGAGCTTGTATTCTGATTGGTTGTCAGACTCCCATGGGACCATGCAGGGGCAACTCTGTAGGCCCGTGATGGCGAATTTATGGCACGCGTGCCACAGGTGGCACGCAAAACCATTTGTGCCGGCACGCGAGCTGCCGGCAAACTTACCTCACTGCGCATGTGCGTGCCTCACAGCTGATTTTTCAGCCGGTTTGAGGCCTTTTTTGACCTCCCAGAGGCTTCAGGAAGGCTTCTGCAGGCCAAATAAGAGGCCCGTTTTGTCACTTTCTGTTTTTCTGAAAATAGTGGAAGTGACAAAGCCTGCAGAAGCCTTCCTCAAGCCTTTGGGAGGCTGAAAAGGCCTCAAACCGGCTGAAAATCAGCTGTGAGGTGCAGTGCAGGTAAGGGGGGAACATTGCATGTGCATGCGTAGGGGACATGGGCGGTGTGCATTGCCTTGTGAGTGCTGGCACGCGAGCACGAGTGTGCAAGCGCATGCACAATTTTTGGCACAGGAGCCCAAAAAGGTTAGCCACCACTGCTGTAGGTTGTGGGCTGTCCTGAGTCCCAGGCTTGGTTGAGCCTTGTTGGATGATGATGTAATGAAAGGGGCCTGAGGCAATTCCTATTATAGCTCTTCCTGGAGTAGATCTTTTATGTATAATAGACTGCCCAAGGCCAGAGTAATGGTCCATCAGCAAAGATGTGGGGGGGCTGAGTTTCTCCTCTTTTTAGGGGAAATATTCTGCCTTTTTAATATTTCCTGGGATATTTCATTTTTTCGAGGAGAGGAGTGGGTGCTAACTTCCAACAAAATCTTTTTCACTCTCTTCATGTATTCCCCTCTTTAATTTTTGTCTTGACTTCAATGTGCTTGATGTTGTCAGCTTGAAAGATACCCAGGTATTTGTAGTAATCATCTTCATCCAGACTCTTAATGTTGTTGTTGTTATTAATATTATCTTTATTCATTAAACATGAACGTCAACTGATTATTCAAAAATGCATCACAAATACCACTGACTGGTGCTGATGGTTGAATACGAGTTGCTGCCAGCATCCTAGGTACCTTCTTAAGATGTACAATGTTCTGAATAGCGCAGTTTTTTGCAGTTCAGCTGGTGTTATTGCAGGAAGCTGCAATTTCTTGATGTGTTTTATAAAATTCTTGGACATGGTACCATATTTCACGATTTTCCCCCCACGATTTTCTTTTTCTTCGACTCTGGCGTCTCCTGGTACAGCAATATCTTCCTCTTCTTCTTCTTCTTCTTCTTCTTCTTCTTCTTCTTCTTCTTCTTCTTCTTCTTCTTCTTCTTCTTCTCCTTCTCCTTTCTTCTCCTCCTTCTCCTTCTCCTTCTCCTACTCCTCCTTCTCCTCCTCCTACCTCCTCCTTCTCCTTCTTTAATCTTTTAGTGGGATTCAAACAGCCTTTTGGGCTGGTTTGATAGCTCAACAGCTCGGAGTTCTAACCACGGATTAGAAAGTGTTCAGATAGTGTCGGAGGTATAACCTGATTCCAAGTAGGGTGGGTTTTTTTTAGAATCAGAGTATAAATTCAGCAATTTCCAAATTGAGAGATCGCCCTTAGGTATTGCTCCAAGAAACTCCAATCACAAATTGGGATAACACACACAATTTCTTTTTTCAAAAGTCGCTCAACTTCAATTTGTAAGTCGATATTGTGATTTTTTCTCGCTGTGTGTCTTCAATTCGTGCATCACCAGGTATTGCAATATTCAATGAAACCAAACCTTTTTCTCTTCATACTATTGTTATGTCAGGCAAATGTTGTGGCCAAGTGCCTGTCAGTCCTGAATTCTGAAGTCCCACAGATCTTGCTTTTTCATTCTCCAGGAACTTTTCTCAACCTGATGTTCGCAGGAGTTTGTGACTATACTCAAATCCAACTTTTGGCATTATTATTTAATTATTATTACATCATCAGCATCAGCATTATTACATTTTTTAACTTGCATTTTAAAAAGCTAATTGAACCTTCCAGCCCTCTTCCCCCCTCCAAACACCCCCATTCTTTCTTTATAAAATCTGGGGTTGATTTGGGTGGGTGGGTTGTCTTCCTCCGCTCTTCTGGTTGGCCCATGGTGAAAAAAGAAAAAACCAGGCAAGTCATCTAACAGTAAATGAAGAATTAAAAGCTTCTCTATTTAAATAGAGCCCATTTTTTCCTTTCCAAGTTTTGGGGAGAATTGCAAGGAGTCTGGAAGCGTGAGGCATGAGAAAATAATTTGCATTTTGCGTTTTAAAAAAAGCAAATATAAGTTTGTGTTCTCGTATTTCTCCTAAATCTATTCTGTTGTGTCCATTTTTTTTTTTTTTTTTTTTTTTTTTTTTTTTTTTTTTTTTTTTTTTTTTTTTTTTTTTTTTTTTTTTTTTTTTTTTTTTTTTTTTTTTTTTTTTTTTTTTGTGTCCAAGTTTGTCCTTGCCATGCTTTTAACAAAACGGAAAACACTCGAAGGACTGTGGAACCCCCTGCCACTTGGTGTCAGCATGGGGGAAGAGAAGAGAGTGGGAGATTAATCTACACCTGGCGTATCACCCTGAGGGCAACCAAAAGTTGGCGCAGGCTGATTATCCATATATATATATATTTGAGGGGCTGCCCATAGAGAGGAGGGGTCAAGTTATTCTCTAAAGGAAAGAGCAAAGAAAAGAAAGAAAGAAAGAAAGATAAGAAAGAAAGAAAGAAAGAAAGAAAAGAAAGAAAGAAAGAAGGGCATCTGAGCAAATCACGGATGGAACAAGACATGTTTAAGGAAAAGAAGATGGGGGGACATAATAGCAGTCTTCAATATCTCAAGGGTTTGGGCCACAAAGAAAAAGATGTTAACAAAAGAGATTGGGGAGACTCAGAGGAAAGAGTTGCAGAGAAGAGCAACCAGGATTGAATGAAGGGACTGGAGGCGAAACATGAAGAAGGGTTGCAGGAACTGGCCTGGCTAGTCAAAGGGAAGAGAAGACCAGGGAGACAGCGAGAGCAGTGTGTCAATATTTGAGGGGCTGCCCAGAGAGGAGGAAGGGGTCAAGCTATCTCAAAGCACCAGAAGGCCAGACAAGGAATAATAATGGATGGGAACTGACCACAGGAGTAAATTCAACCTGGAAATAAGGAAAAACTTTCTGACGGGAGGAACATCCAACCCATGGAACAGAAGTTGCGCTTCGAAGTTGTGGGGAGCGCCCATCACTTGAGAACTTTTCCACAAGAAAGATTGGACCCCTCTGTCAGAAATGGTGAAGGGTCTCCCGCTTGGCAGGGGGGTGGACCTAGATGAACCTTTAAGGTCCCTTCCAACTCTGGTTATCTGTTTCCGATGGCATCTGAACGCCAAAATTCATTCATGGCTGCGAACAAGGGTTGGGGGATGCTGGACAAAAACATCGCTGGTTCCGTGCTGGCAGGTTTTTCTGGCACCAGCAGAAGGGAAGAAATATTTTTTCCTCTTGCAAAATTGTAATGGAAACTTTCAAAGGCTAAAAGATCCGGGCAAATCAATCAGACATAGAGCTGGAAAGGGACTTGGAGGTCTTCCTAGTCCAACCCTTCTGCTCAGGCAGGAGACCCTAATGCCCATTTTCAGACAAATCGCTGTCCAGTCTCCTCTGAAAAAACGTCCAAGTGTTGGAGCAACGCACACTTCTGGTGGCAAATTTGTTCCACTGGTCAATTGTCCCTCCACTATTAAAGTTTCTCCTTAGTTCCGAGGTTGCTTCTCTCCTTGGTCAGTTCCATCCGTTGCTGCTTCTTTTTTTTTTTTTTTTTTTCTTTATCATGACAAACAAAACAACAAATTAAAAACCTTTCCTTGTAAATGTGTCGGTTTGGTACATATATCATGTGGGCAACAAATAAATTTTATAATCCTTTTCTCTTAAATTTATCATTCATATTATATTCTGATCAACATTCCATAATCATATTATATCATTATTATAATATCATTGAGTTCTAATTTCAGTTCCAAGGCTATTTTTAAAAAAGCAAATTCCAACTCTTAGTAAATTATATTCATATTCTAACTTATTTTAAAAATAATTAAATAATATATCGCTATTACAATATACTTCAATTTCTTACTCTTTCTTCTAGCCATTGATGAAATAAATCCAGATTTTATAGTACTCCTTTTCTTTCTTGCTCTCTAATTCTAAATGTCAATATACTTATTTCTACACATTCCATTATTTTCTTAATCACCTCTTCCTCCATTGGAATTTTCCTCATTTTTCCAATTTTGAGCAAATACAATTCCGGGCCGGCAGTTAAACATTCATAATCAATGTCGTACATTTCTTTACTATCAATCCTTCAGGCAAAAATCCCAATAAAAATATCTTTGTTTTAATCTTATACTATCTATGTTCGCAATACTTTTCGTTATATTTGATTATTATTTCTTTTTCGCAATGTATGTGATGATGTTGTATTATTACGTATAAATGTCAGCAACTTCCTGTAGAATTGCCTTTCAATCATGTTGTGAGCAGTATCTGACATCAAACTCACAATGTCTCACGCCTCCATATGTGTTAATATCTCAGATAGATCACCAGGTATATTCTTGTGGATGACAGTCTTTACAATATAAATTTGTCATCAATATACTCGTACACCTCTGTCTCCTCTTGTTGAGAAATACGCATCTAAATCTTAGGACTTAATTATAGACAGATCGAAGTGTTTTGAAAGGTGGAGATTCAAATACTCCTACCACGTGAGTCGCTCTACGTTTAGGATATTGGATCATTCATCAAACTCCAGAACCTCCCATTAATATATGCTCTTTAACAAGCTATGAGAACACGGTTTTGCTAGATCGATATACTTTAAGACCTAACATGTACACCTTTCCAAAAATCGCAGTACTAGCTCTTAAGGCAGGGTCGCGAGACTCTATGGAAACAATATGACAACAAGCAAAAGTCAGTGAAGCATTAGCAGTGTGCCAGTAGAATCACGCTCTCATCGTACTAGAATATAACTATATCTTTTATTTTTTCTCTTTATTATGTACCATGTATTCAATAACTATGTTTTAAATCCTATTATCTTTGTAAGCAATTGACAAACCAAATAAAATAAAATAAAATAAATAAAAATAAATATTCTTGCCAGGGGTAGATGCCACCTGTAAAACATCCATCCGTTGCTTTTTGTCCTGCTTTCAGGGGCTTTGGAAAATAGGTGGAAACTCACACATCCCTTCCTCTCCTTTGGGGCAGCCCTGGAATACTATCTCATTTATGGGAAGGGGAATTTTTGGGAGAGCTCGTGCAAAGGGCTGAGAATTGGTTCTGAAAATCTCTTTGGCCAAATATGGAAGGATTTTGCCTGGTGGTTTAGTCACCCAGGCCTACTGCCCAAGAAAGCTGCTTTTCAAACCCCGGGGTCACATGGAAACAAACCGGCCGTCCTCCCTCACTTTTGGCCCCTTCCCCACCCCAGTGCCGGAGTCCTGCCAGCCCCCATGCGCCCTCTCTATGTGCAGAGAGAGGAAACGGAGATAAAAGCAAAGAGATAGAGAGAGCAGCTTGAGACTGGAACGGCTGAGCCATTTTAACCCAGAAACAGGGTTTAAAAATGTCTCTGATCCACTTAAGGACTAGCCAGGGACTGTAACCCGTCATTCCTCACAGTTGTAACGTCCCGTTTGAAGGGAATGGAAGCGGGATGGGGAGGGAAGGCGCATGCCTGGGCCAAGTTTAGATTTTGTTCACTCCCACGCTTCTTCTCTTAATAAAACTGGCTTTGTTTATTTGTTTATTAGACTTTTATTCTGTCTTTATTGCTTTATAAGTGTCTCAGGGTGGCTGCTTCCTCTTCCACTTCCCCGCCCCCCCCAGCAACACCCCTGTGGGGTGGGCTGGCCTGAGAACGAAGGATTGGTTCAAAGTCACCCAGCTGGTTTTCATGCCTAAGGCGGAACTAGAACTCACCATCTCCTGGTTTCTAGGCCAGCACCTTAACCATTACACCATAGGGTGTAATGGTTAAGGAAAGATAAAAAGGGAGAAAAAAGAGGCAAAAGGAGAAAGAAACGAGAGAGAGAGAGAGAGAGAGAGAGAGAGAGAGAGAGAGAGAGAGAGAGAGAAAGTAAGAAAGAAAAAGAAACAGAAAAACAAAAAAGAAGGTAGAGGGGAGGAGGAGGAGAAAGAAGGAAAGGGAAAGGAAAGAAAGAAAAAAGAACGAAGAAAAGAAAGAAAGAAAGAAAGAAAGAAAGAAAGAAAGAAAGAAACAGAAAGAAAGAAAGAAAGAAAGAACGAAGAAGAAAGAAAGAAAGAAAGAAAGAAAGAAAGAAAGAGGGAGGGAGGGAGGGAAACAGGAGGTGTATACAGCCTGGATCTATGGATTGGAATCTGAGATGGCTTGCAAGGATGGGAAGACAAGAACCAGAGTGGATTTAAAACTAGATTTAGACATGTTTCCTTGTATCTCAAGCCTTTAGATGAGTATTTCTTACTCTTTTCTGGTGCTCTGCATAGTAGTGCCTACACTGAAAGGGAAGGGAATCATTTGTGTGGCCTGTGTTTTTGTGTTTCTTTGTGTGTGTAATCTTCTTCTCCCCTTCTCCTTCACCTCCTCCTCCTCCTATTACCGTTCTCTTCCTCTCCTTCTTCTCCCCCCCCTCCTCTGCTTCTCTTCCTAACCCTCTCCCTCTCTTCCTCCTTCTCCTCCTCCTCCTTCTCCTCATGTTACCGTTCTCTTCCTCTCCCTTTCCCTCTCCTCCTCCTCCACCTTTTCTTCCTTCTCCTCCCCCCTCTCCTCCTCCTCCTCCTATTCCTCCTTCTCTTCTCCTTCACCTCCTCCTCCTCCTCCTGTTAACGTTCTCTTCCTGTCCCTCTCCTCCACCTCCTCCTCTTCTCGTTCTTCTCTTCCTCCCAGCCTTTTACTGCCAGGACGTTTCTCCTCCCTGCTCACTGCCCTCCGTGTCCCCTGTCTGTGTTGGGAAAAAAGGGCCAGCCGCTTTGGAGCCTGGGAACAAAACACGGAGGAGTTGAAAGCAAACATCAGCCGCCCCGAGGGCTGAGGATAAACACTGGGGTATTCTTAGAAACTCAAGTGGCACCGAATCACAGAGCCTCTGATTTATGCTCACATTCCCTTGCAAGAGGTTCCGCCTTGGAGAGCTTTTCTTACCCCTGGGAAACCGGCAAGACGAAGAACATACAACATGCAAAAGCAGGAAACGCGCCTCTGTGGGGCAGCAAAGCATGTTCAGCGGTGGGGCTGGGACATGGGACCCTCCCCACCAGAGCAGGGGGGAGAGGGGCTTCCGCCGCAGAGAAGTTGCAGGTATAGAAAGGGGCTTCATCCTTTTTGCTCCCTTTCCGGCTGGCGCGATTTTGTCTCCGTAAACTGCCCAGCCGACATGCTTGTTCTACTCAGGGGAAGAAGAGCAAAGAAGCTGAATTCAAGAAGAGGTGGAGTGCTTCCTCCTCTCCCCACTCTCCAATAATTTACTAGTTGCTTTGAATTAGGATGGAATTTTGCTGCAGCTGGATGGCTGCTTTAATCAGAATAGAAGCTGAAAGGGACTTTGGAGGTCATCCAGTCCAGCCCCCTGCTCAAGCAGGAGATCCTTATACCATTCCAGACAAGTGGCTGCCCAGTCTCTTCTTAAAAAACCCCAGTGATGGAGTATTTATACCTCCTGGTGCAAGGGTCTTCAAGCATGGCAAGTTTAAAACTTGTGGACTTCCAACTCCCAGAATTCCCAAGCTAACACGCCTGGAGGAGGAATTCTGGGAGTTGAAATTCACAAGTCTTAAAGTTGTCAAATTTGAAGACCCCTGATCTATAGTATCTATCTTCTATCTGTCTGTCTGTCTGTCTATCTATCTATCTATCTATCTATCTATCTATCTATCTATCTATCTATCTATCTATCTATCTGCTATCATCTATTTATCTATCTTGTTTATCTATTATCTATCTTGTCTGTCTATATATCCATCCATCCATCTCGTCCAAAGGTCTTCAAACTTAGCAAGTTTTAGACTTGTGGATTTCCAGTTCCCAGAATTCCCGAGCTAACATGCCTGGAGGAGGAATTCTGGGAGTTGAAGTCCACAAAGTCTTAAAAGTTTTGAAGACTCTTGTATCTGGTAGCAAGCAGTTCCACTGGTTCATTGTTCTCACTGTTAGAAAGGTTCTCCTCAATTCCAAGTTGCTTCTTTCCTTGATTAGTTTTCCTTCTGTTGTTTCTTGTCTTGCCTTCTGGTGCTTTGGGGGACCCCCTCTTCTCTATATCGTCCCTCCAAATATTGGAATATTGCTATCATGTCACCCCTAGTCTTTCTTTTCTGGAAACTAGCCATACCCAATTCCTGCAAAAAGGGAGGCAAACCGAAATAAGCTTGTTTTAGATTCACTTGAAATTAAATTTCACAGAGAACATTGACTGACGTGGTCTTGCTAGGAGTCCCCATGGACTTGGTGGCAGATAATAAAAAAAAATTAAATTAACGCCGTACAGTTCGTCCCTCGTCCCTGGACATTTTAATGTTCTTGTTCTCTCAAACAGGAATGACATTTTGGCAAGGGAGTGTAGGGTACACATCCAAGACAGGAAAACCATGTTGGTTTTGTAAGCAAAACATCCCTTTTAAAAAATGGGGGAAGGGGAAAGAGAGTCTCTGTGCATAAGTAGAGTGCGTTTTTCTTGCAGGCAGTACTTTTATTTAGGACAATATTCTCAATATTGGTACCTTTAAGATGTCTGCACTTCAGCTCCCAGAATTCCAGAGCTAATGTGCAAATTTCAACTCCCACAATTCCACAGCCAACATGTGCACACTTCAACTCCCAGAATTCCATGGCTGGCTGGGGAATTCTGGGAGTTGTAGTCCAGACATCTTCAAGTTTCCAGCATTGAGAAATACTGATTCAAGAGGGAGGAATGAGAGCCTGGTGTGTTTTTTCCCCTTTTTCTTTAAATTAAACGCTGAGAACACCGCCAAAGTTTGACGTCCCACATTTTTTGAGGTGTTGCAACCCTTCGCAGCCGAGAATAAAAAGAGAAATTAAAAACACCATAGCACGATCTGTCCTCTGGAAAAATGACAGGCAGTGAGGGCTGGAAAGGCTCCTGTAATCCCACTCCAGAAATGAGCCAGTGTGGTGGGGTGAGAATTTGGGGTGGCAGTTAGAAAAATAGCCAAACTCCAACGCCAACCTCTGCCAGGAAAGCCAGATGCAGCCAGCTGTGCTGCACAAAAGAACTGGGTGTTTGCCAGCAAGGGAGGAAGAGCATGTCTGCCCTGCTTTTTTTTTTTTTTTAGAAAATAATTAACCTGTGCAACTTTCATGAAGCCTTAAAAAAAAAAAACACACCATGTTCTATTGCGGCGTTTCTCTCTTTCATTTTTTTTAAAAAAAGTCTTTTATTCAGTTTGATTAGTTTCGTAAGCTTGACTTACGACCACAATTCAGTCAACGTTGCTTGTTGCTGGGCAAAATAGTTAGTTGTTCAGTGACTTTTGCTCCACTTCCTTGCCACGGTTGTTGAGTGAATTTTAATCCCCTTTTACGACCTTTCTTCCCGCCATAGTTAAGTGAATCGATGATCTCGTGAAGTTAGTCACATGGTCGTGAAGTGAATCTGCGTTCCCCC
Source organism: Laticauda laticaudata (assembly GCA_004320025.1). NCBI lineage: Eukaryota > Metazoa > Chordata > Lepidosauria > Squamata > Elapidae > Laticauda > Laticauda laticaudata. The sequence continues at coordinate 50,059 of BHFT01022097.1, forward strand.
CATCTACTTTGCTTGTCAGGAGGTCGTAAAAGGGGGATCATGGGACATGGCAACTGTCATAAATATGAGTCAAGCATCTGAATTTTGAGCCCCTGAGGCTGCAACGGTCATAAGTGTGAAAAATGGTCATAAGTAACTTTTTTCCCCAATGCCGTTTGAGCAGTCACTGAATGAACAAAGTCACACTTTACTTTCTTTTCTAAATTCACTTATTTTGTTATTTGCTGCACTCTGAAATCACATAGACACACATACATACACAGACCAAAGCCTGCCTATCTATCTATCTATCTATCTATCTATCTATCTATCTATCTATCTATCTATCTATCTATCTATCTATCT
>BHFT01022098.1:0-49783 GCA_004320025.1 Laticauda laticaudata
ACAGTGAGAACAATTAGCCAGTGGATTGGCTTCCCTCCAGAAGTTGTGAAGTTTCCATCACTGGAGGCTTTTAAGAAGAGACTGGACAGCCATTTGGCCCAGAATACTATAGGATCCCCTGCTTGCACCGGGGGTTGGACCAGTAGACCTCTTAAGGTCCCTTCCAATTCTTTTTATTCTGTTCTGTGCTGACTGCCAAGTGAAGAGAAGTCCCACTTCTCCTGGAAGAGATTATCCGTCATGAGAGTCTTCCCTTAAAGAGCTCCTGTAGTAAGAATTCTCAGGGGGTGAACGGAACCTGAGAGGATGATTTATTATCCTGGAATATTTTCTCATGATTAATCATTTGCTCACTTAAGAGGGAGAACAAGGATAAACAGCCTGAGTGGCATATTTTTGTTGCTGTTGTTGCAAGGAACAAAATTGTTTGGTTGCTCATTGTAGATGCTGATAATAACAAAGATTCCTTTTATCCCTGCCCCAAGAGTGGGCAAACGACAGTGTGTGCATCTAAAATATGTAGCTGGGAAACAAGCAGAGACCTAACTAAGGTTTGTTTTATATGCTTAAAGGTGAGTAGATGTTTCTTGCTCAAAATGTAATGGATAGTGCTGCACAAACTGTTAAAAAAAGCAATCAAAAGTGGAACCATTAACAAAAGGTGTTTTAGGTACAAATAGCAATAGCACTTACACTTATATACCACTTCACAGTGCTCTAAGCAGTTTATAAAGTCAGCATATTGCCCCCCCCCCAACAATCTGGGTCCTTGTTTTACCGACCTCAAAAGGATGGAAGGCTGAGTCGACCTTGAGCCAATCAGGATTGAACTCCTGGCAGTGAGCAGAGTCAGGCTGCAATACTGCATTTTGACCACTGTGCCACCAGGAAGAAGAATGAGAAAGGGAAGAAGGAAGGAAGGAAGAAAGGAATAGCAATAGCACTTAGATTTATTTACTGCTTCACAGTGCTTTACAGCCCCTCTCTATGTGGTTTACAGAGGTCAGCATATTGCCCCCCGACAATCAGGGTCTTTGGAAGAATGGAAGGCTGAGTCAATCATGAGCCGGTTAGGATCGAACTCCTGGCAGTGAGCAGAGTCAGCCTGTCATACTGCATTCTGACCACTGCCCCACCAGGAAGGAGAATGAGAAAGGGAAGAAGGAAGGAAGGAAGGGAGAGAGGGAGGAAGGAAGGAAGGAATAGCTATAGTACATAGACTTATATATCGCTTCACAGTGCTTTACAGCCTTCTCTAAGTGCTTTACAGAGTCAGCATATTGGCCCCTCAACAATCTGGGTCCTCATTTCACTGACCTCGGAAGAACAATGCTCTTCCTCACCAAGTCAACAAGTACAGTTAGTCCTTGACTTACAACAGTTCATTTAGTGACCGTTCAAAGTTACGACGGCACTGAAAAACGTGATTTAGGACTGGTTTCCCCCCCACACACACACTTACCACCAAAGCAGCATTCCCGTGAACATGTGATCAAGATTCAGACGCCTGGCAACTGGCTCATATTTACGACAGTTGCAGTGTCCCCTTGTCACGCGATCCCCTTTTGGGACCTTCCGACAAGCCAAGTTCATGGGGAAGCCAGCTTCACTTAACAACCGTGAGACTTGCTTAACAAGAGCAATGATTCACTTAACAACTGTGGTAAGAAGGGTGGCAAAATGGGACAAAACTCACTTAACACCTTGCTTAGCAGCAGATATTTTGGGGCTCAATTGCAGTGGTGGGATTCAAATTGTTTTACCACTGGTTCTGTGGGCGTAGCTTGGTGGGCATGCTTTGCCTAACACCGGTGCACAGTTTTCCCCACACCAGCTGAGGCCTGTCAGAGCCAATCAGCTGAGAGGATAAAGAAAAGCACAGGGGTTGGGTGGGAGGGCCAATCATGCGCTTTTATCTTCTTTCTCCTCTCAGCTGATCATAGGAGGGTTTTTTTAAACTACTGGTTCTGCCAAACTGGGCCAAACCGGTAGCATACCACCACTGCCAGTGGTGGGATTCAAATATTTTTACCACAGGTTCGGTGGGCGTGGTTTTGTGGGTGCGCTTTGTACGCTTGCACGTACTTTGTGTGTGCATGTGTGCGCCAAATGCACACTTTGCACAGGCGCTCTAACTCATCTCCTGCAAGCCTGCACGATCCCGGTCACTTCAGCAGCTGCTGCACGGCACTCTTTTGTGCCGCGCAAAGCAGCTACACTTCAAATTCAGAGGATAAAATGAATATGGGAGCCCGGACAGGCGGGTGGGCTCAAAAGCAGAGCAGCGGAGAGAACTGGTTGAGTTTCCACTGCTCATCATTGCTACTGGCTCGCAGAACAGGGCCGAACTGGTAGAATACTACCACAACTGACCACTGCTCAGTTGTGATGGTACGTCGAGGATTACCTGTTATTTGCCATTAGAGACTCTGTGAACAATTCTGAACATGCTGATTTATTAGATTATCAGAGAAGAGATCATCAGAGTTGGAAGGGACCTTGTAGGTCATTTGGTCCAACCCCATGCTCAAGCGGGAGACATTACACCATTTCTGACAAATGGCAGTTCAATCTCTTCTTGAAAGTCTCAAGTGATGAAGCTCCCACAACTTCCAAGGGCAACTTCTGTTCCTTTGGTTGATTGTTCTCACTGTCAGAAAGTTTCTCCTTATTTCCAAGTTAAATCTCTCCTTGATCTATCCATTTTTCCTTATCTGGCCTAGAGGAGCTTTAGAAAATAGCTTGACCCCTTTCTCCTCTCTGTGGCAGCCCCTCAGATATTGGAAGACTGCTATCCTGTCTCCCCTGGTCCGAGTCTCAACATCTTTTTTATAGTGTGGTGACCCAAACTGGATGCAGTACTCTAGGTATGGTCTTACTAAGACTCTGTCTGTCTGTCTGTCTGTCTGTCTGTCTGTCTGTCTGTCTGTCTTTCTGTCTGTGTATATGTATATACTCTTTCTCATTTTTTAAATCATCATGAGTCGCTCAGAATCATCTCAATCTTTGAAATTTAAATTATGTCACCTCACCCCATCGGTTTCTTTATTCGGTCTGAAGGCAGTCTGCACGTGTTTTCCATTGATCCTTGCCATTTTGGATCAATAGCAAAGGGATTTATTTATGGACGTATCTCATCAATTAGCATTTTAATCATACCAAGCTATTTGCATGTAAAATCATTTCTAAATATATCCTTCAAAAACTCCCAGTGTCCAGTAATGTATGCATGACTCTGCTGAAGAAAAGCAGGCATGAAACTCACCCACTTTTAAATGCGACAAATATGCTAATTTTTCCCTCCAAAGAGAGAATTTATTAGAACAAAATTGTTGAATTTGATGGAAGAATTGTTGCATATCATTTGAATATCATTTCTTCCTGCGTGGGATTGTGATTCAAGGACCAACTTACTGTACAGGTAGTCCTTGAATTACGACCACAAGAACCCAAACTTTATGTTGCCACATTTAAGTGAAACATTTATTTAATCTTGTCCCGTTTTACGACCTTTTTTGCCACTGTTGTTAAGTGAATCACTGATCTTATTAGCAACATGGTTGTTAAGTGAATCTGAGTTCCCCATTGGTTTTGACTTGATGGAAGGTCACAAAGGGGGATCACGTGACCCCGGGGCATTGTTAACCATCATAAATGTGAATCAGATGCCAGGTGTGTGAATTTTGATCTCATGACCGTGGGGATTCTTCAATGATAATAAGTGTGAAAAACAGTCATAAATAACTTTTTTCAGTGCTGTTGTAACTTTGAACGGTCACTAAACAAACTGTTGTAAGTTCAAGGACTACCTGTATAGTGGCCTTGACTGTTGTGTTTCGTTGAAAGCCTGTGCAGATGGCAGCAGAATCGGACAGAGGGGAAGAACGGGGACCAATCTGGGAGTCTGGGGAGGACTTGGATGAGGGTCCTGCATCCGATACAGAGATGGGGCCAGGACCATCTGGGAGTTATGTGTGACTCCAGAGCTTCCAGAATCTGACAGAATGAGGCAGAGGAACAACGGGAGTCTGTTCCCAGTATGCACATGCACAGAGCTGCCTGAAGGCAAGAGCAGCTAAGACAAAAAGAATGACTTGGGAGCAAGGCTTGGAGGTGATTGCCCTCCTGTAAGATATAAAGGAAGTGCAAAGGGACAGGAACTTTTGCAGAAAGCAACTTTGTTCCCTCTATTAACCTTGAAGCTCTGTGTGGACTTAGTACTCCATTTGGCTTTTTACACTTAATTTGACATTTTAGTTGTTGGCAGCAATTCAAAGGAGAGAAAGGTGGGTGCTTATCTTGAGGGACTGTTTGGGACTCATTACCGGCTGGGAATGAACATAAATTTCAGCTTTGAAATAAAACAAGAGTTCTTTGTACTAAGCGTGTACTTAATTACAGTCTCAGGAAGCCTTGGTCAGAACACTGACGTTGAGTTGCTATTGGTGAACACCAGGGCTGTGCACCATAATTGATCATAATCAAGTAAAGGACCAACATCCATGGCATATATTACCAAGTTCTAGTTGATGGTAAATAGTAATGCAGCCCTCTTGAATATTTGCCCTGCTGGTCTTTGGGTTCTGCTTCAGCCATGATATCAGGACTGAAGAAATAAAAAATATTGTCTAGGTCAAGCGAAGAGTGACCAGAGATCTTACTATGGATTTGATACGTTGTGAATGTCCATGGCATTCAGATTTCAGGACAATCTAGGGATCCTTCTTCCTTATCTATTTGTTGTACAAAAGGATCACTATCTTTTCAAGCTGGTCTCAGGAATGGAGTTGAAGGACCCCATGTGATGATCCAGGGCATGGCACAAAGGCAACACAGTCAGATAATCAGTAGGAGTCCCTTTATTATCTCCAATTTTGCCCCCAGTGTCCAGGTTTCCTTCTGGCTAAAGAAAAACTCTCCCAGGAACACCTTTTGACTGCAGAAAATTAAGTCCAAAACATGGTCAACACAAACTGTAATTTAAACTCCAAACAAGCCAAACTGAAGTATTGGCAGGGCATGAGCAAGACTTTCAGACTTGAAGGCACAACAAAACTCACACGGTTGGGAAGATGTCAAGAAGACAGATAAGCAATGACAACACAAGATAAAGTCATATTTGTTCCCAATCTTTCTTATATTTAATTCCCAGATATGGCTAATGAAGGGAATCAGGACCTTTTCCTTCTCTATAAGCCATGCAACCCACGTTGCTCTCTTCTCCATTCCTCCCTGAGTGCCCTAGGATGAAGAGGGGGTGGGCACTTTATTTTATTTATTTGATTTGTCAATCGCTTACAAGATAATAGGTATAAGTATGAACATGAATAAGAATACAGGAAATAGGTATGAATAAATGGGGACAATAGGATAGAGATGGGAGGCATGATGGTGCACTTATGCATGCCTCTTATAGACCTCTTAGGAATGGGGTGAGGTCAATAGTGGTTAATTTGAGGTTAAAGGAGTGGGGGGTTAGAGGATGTAACAACAGTCAGGTAGTGCATTCCAGGCATTGACTATTTTGTTGCTGAAGTCGTACTTTCTGCAATCAAGTTTGGAGCGGTTTACATTGAGTTTGTATTTGTTGTGTGCTCTTGTATTGTTGTGGTTGAAGATGAAGTAGTCATTGACTGATAGGACATTGTAGCAGATAATTTTGTGTGCTACACTTAAGTCTAACCATAGGCGGCGTAGTTCAAGATTGTCCAAGCCCAAAATCTCAAGCCTGGTGATATAGGGTATTCTATTGCAAGTAGAGGAGTGTAGTACTCTTCTACTGAAATACGTCTGGACTCGCTCGATTGTATTGATATCTGATATGCAGTGTGGATTCCAGACTGATACTGTATTTGAGTATTGGTCTGGCAAAAGTTTTCTATGCTCTAGTTAGCAATTTGATATTTCCGGAGGAGAAGCTTTGTAAGATTAGATTTACAACTCTTAATGTCTTTTTGGCAATGCTGTTACAGTGAGCTCTGGGATTTACGTCATTTGATATGAGAACTCCAAGGTCCTTGACAGAGTGAGGACCATCAATGAGGTCATATCTGCCTAGTTTGTATTTGGTGCACTGATTTTTTGACCAATGTGTAGGACAGAGCATTTGCTGGTCGAAATTTGGAGTTGCCAGATGTTTGACCATTCAGACACACAATCAAGGTTGCTTTGAAAGATAGTAGCATTGTCAGTGATGTTGAATAGTTTTATGTCATCCACAAAGGAGACGCCGTTTCTTATAAGGTGATCGCGAGAATAATGAGTATGGTCCTAGAACACTGCCTTGGGGGACACCACTGTTATCTGGAGCAGGGTTTGAAATAGCACTCCCTATTTTTACTATCTGTTGCCTGTTTGACAGGAACACAGTAATCCACTTATGGAGGGATCCAGAAATGCCTTAAGAGTTTAGTTTTAACAGTAGTTTGTTATGTAGCACTGAATCAAAGGCTTTACAGAAGTCCATGTAAATTGTGTCTATAGCTTTATCCTGGTCAAGTAGAATCCTGAGTAGAGTAGAATTCTCTCTCCCCTGCTCTACCTCTCCCCTGTTCTGCTCAGCCAGACTTTGCCCTTCCCCAGTTTCTTCCACAGCCAATGGAGCCACACTCCTGCTCCCTGTCAGCTGTTCAGCTTCCTCTTCAGATTCAGACTCTGACATGGGCATGATGCTCCAACTGTTGATCCTGGTGAACTTCCAACCCCATTCCTAAGGGGAATTTCTCAGAGAGTACAAGAGTTCATAGCAACCACGGCTTGTCCCAAGTAATCTGGTCTTGTAGACAATAGGCTGCCATACAGGAAATCTGGTGTTCTCCTTTGAGCAGTTGATGTGCTCCATCTAAGATCAATGCTGTGCAGAGGTAGCAGCAGATGCTGAGAGGACTGAGCAAGAGAATGATCCTTGACATTGGACATATGCCTCAAGTACACCAACTCAGCTCTAGGAAAACCTTTATGGCAAGAACAAACATTCTTGAGGGTACACAAGAACAGAACAGAACTGAAAGATGGAGAAAGGATGGCTGAAGGATCAACCTCTGTTATGCTATGCACAGGACCCTGAATGGATTGAAGATTGGAATGCCTATGTGTAAGACCAACACACTCAAGTGGAAGTTTTCAGCAGATAACAATATGATTTGTGAATGTGGAGAGACTCAGATCCTGGGCCATCTGCTGGTATGTCAGCTATTATCAGAAACATGTCATGACAATGACTTATTTTTGGCCAATAACAATGTCAAGAAAGTGGCTTCATTTTGGCAGTCTAAAATTTGATCTGGATACAGAAACAGAAAGGGAGGAGGAAGAGGAAGGGAGGAAGGGAGGAGGAGGAAGAAAGGAGGAGGAAGAAGAAAGAAGAAGAAGAAGAAGCAGAAGAAGAAGAAGAAGAAGAAGAAGAAGGAAGAGGAGACCAAGAAGAGATAGAAGACAGAAAAGAGAGACAGAAAGCGACAGACCAGAAGAAGCACTGAAGAAGAAGAAGGAATGCTGCTGTCCCAGACAATTTATAGTTAATTGGGAAGTTGGGAGATAAGGTTAGTTAGGAAATTGGGAGCTGTCCCTTAAGGAGGAATGCATCATGGTACAGTGTAGCTAAGGTAAATCCTGGGAAAATGTAGTTCATGTCCCTGTGGTGCACATCTATAAGTCCTGAATTGGTGCAATGAATTGACCCTTGGTCGGGTGGGGGGGGTTCCTACTTGCCCCAGGCATTGTGCGCTGGTGTCGTCTCCCCTTTGCTCCCACCACTAATGGCGATGAAAGATCACTATCGGTTTTACACCAGCAAGTCAGCGCTATGGCCAAAGAGTTGGAGCATTCGTAAGTTGAATCTCGGACCGTAACCGGCGTGAAGTTTTATTATGAAGGATTGCTGTTGATGACGCAATAAGAGACTCTTGCTATGGATGCCTTTGTGGAAGTAAGTCTGTCATGCTTAAAATTCAGCCTAGTAAATTATAAAGGAGCAGAACAAGAAGGAAAAGGCTGGTGGCGTGGTCCTTTGGTGCTCTCTGAGCTGGTTCTGTTTTCTTGCAGACCATTGTCATTTTCAAACCCTAGGTAAACACTCAGGTGCTAGATTGGTGGTAATGCAGTGGCTGAAAGGGGGTAGGGTTTGGGAGGAGGGAGAAGGGAGAGGAGAGCAAGAAGAAAGAAGAACGAGAAGGGAAAGGGGAAACAGGGGAGGAAAGAGAGGAAAAGACTGATGGGGTCCTGTGTGCTGTCTGAGCTGGTTTGTTTTAATGCAGATGGTTTTAGTATAGCCATACTGGGAGTAAACACCATTCAGTGCTAAAAAGGGGTGGGGGTTGTGGGGGAAGGAGAGGAAAGTGAAGAAAAAGAAGAGGAAGAAGAAGGGGAAGAAGAGAAGGAGAAGAAGAAGAAGAAGAAGAAGAAGAAGAAGAAGAAGAAGAAGAAGAAGAAGAAGAAGAAAGAAAGAAAGAAGAGTAGTAGTAGTAGTAGTTGAAGTTTAAATCTGTGGCAGAATGTTTCAGTGCACAGGGCCCTCAAGAAGATCCATAAGCCAAGAGCTAAGAAGATAAAATCAACATTGCAGCCATCTGCCTGAAGGTTCTGCATTTTCTTTCCAGAATGGGGTAAAAAACTTCAGAAAAAGTCCCAGACAAGTATCGGTAGACCTTGACCTACAACCATTTTTTAGCGTCTGTTCAAAGTTACAATAGCACTGGAAAAAAGTGAATTTTTTTCCTTACACTTACGACCGTTTGAAGCCTCCCCATGGTCACACGATCCAAATTCGGCCGCTTGGCAACCGCCTCGTACTTATGGCGATGGGACACATGATCCGCTTTGGTGATTTTCTGACCAGCAAATTCAAGGGGTGGGGGAAAAGCAAGATTTACTTAACAATGGTGTGGCTAACTGAAGAGCTGCAGCAATTCACTTAACGACATGTCAAGAAAGGTCATAAAATGGGACAGAAACTCACTGAATCACTGGCTTGCTTATCAATGGAATGTTTGGGGTCAGGTGTGGTCGTAAATTGAGGACTACCTATTGTGGTAACCTCAGGGAGACCAGCTTTTCATCATGCCCAGGAGATGTGTCTGTGGGAGAGGGGGGAGGAGGAGATAGTCCTCGACTTACAACAGTCCATTGAGTGACTTAGTTAATTTAGTTAAAAGTTAGTTAAAAAAAAAATGAGTTAATGAAGATATTGAAGAGTCCTGGGCCTAAGACAGAACCTTGTGGCACCCCACTGCTTAGTCTCCTCCATATAGACTTAGATCCATTAAGGACTACTCGTTGAGTAAGGTTTGCCAGCCATTGTGTGTCCATCTACTGGTGGTGCTATCTATTCCCCCTTTTAAAAAAATCACCATGGCAGGGGTCAAGCTTGTAAAAACGGGGGCAAAAAGGCACTGAATAAGCATTTGAACCAAGACAAATTCCTTGGGTGTCCAATCACACTTGCCCAATAAATTATTCTATTCTATTCTATTCTATTCTATTCTATTCTATTCTATTCTCATTCCATTCCAATCCAACTTCACTTGGCAACAGAAACGTTGGACTCAGTCGTGGTCGTAAGTCGAGGACTGTCGGCATTTTATAGCCTGCCTGAGGTCTTGTTTTACGAACTCTGGTCACTTTCAGGCGGTTTGTCCCGGTCTTCTTCTTCTTCCTTTTCCGCCGGGGGTGAGGTGGGTGCGGGGGCAGCCTCGGTTGCTAAATTCTCAAACTCACCCCCTCCCACTTCCAACCCTGCGGAGCTTTCAAGAAGCCAAGTCTCAGCCGTCCTCCTTCCTCTCCGGCTTCCCCCAGTGCCTTCCAGTTGGCGATTCCCGTTCCAAACGTCCAAGCTTGAGACTCGGATTCAAGGAGCGGGGAGCGAGGTTCGCTCCCGCTGCGGGCCGAAGAACGAGGGCTGCGCCTGTTGCGGCTGCTCTGCAGGGACCGCCTCGCTTGCCAGCAACCCGGCTGCCAAGATTTTGCTGCAAACCCTCCGCTCTGCGGCGGCTTTGGGCCCTCTCCCTGCGCGGCGGAGAGCGAGGAGGAGCGCACGGGAGAGCCGCGCTCTCCAAACCGGAGGCTTGGCCTAGGATCCACGCCACCGACGGGTGGCTGGGGAAAAAACGAGTCCAGGGGAAGGAAGCGATCCAGGGGATCGCCGGCGGGGGGTGGGTGGGAGGGGGAGGGCAGGTTGAAGGGGGAGGCCCAGAGGAACCCAATGGAGGCGGCCCATCCGCCGCAGAGCGCGCAAAAGACCCTCCAGGCGGGCCGGCCCGCCACCACCCACCTCGCCAGCCGCAGGCATGGCTGCATTGCGCCGGGTCCGTCTCCGGAGCGGTGCGCACCGTGACCTCGGGTCTTTCTCGGGGAAGGGCGGCGGAGGGCCGGCAGGCGCTTTCCCGGCCGTTGTGGCCGGGCCGAGGAAGCGCAGCGCAGCAGAGCGCAGGACGGGCGCCCCCTCCTCTCTCCTCTCCTCTCTCCCCGCCCTCTCTTCCTCTCCTCCCCGCGCAACGCCTGAGCTGCAGCTGCGCCCAAGCGCTGGCAATTTCTGCTGAGGCTGCAGCGCGGTCGGGGATGGCCGGCCCGGCTCGGCTCTGCTCCGCGTCTGCTGCAAGCGCCCGCCGGCTCCCGCTCTTCGGCGGTCCCCGCGAGCCGAGGCAGCTCCGGCCGCGGCCACGCCAAGAGGAGAAGGAGGAGAAGGAGGAGGATCGCGCCGCTCCGGCCATCCTTCAGGCAGACCCGCAGTCCGCTTGCCCGCCTCTCCCGCGCCTCGCCTGCCTTGTCGAAGCTGGGCGGCGGAGGCGGGGGACGCCGAAGGGTCCTCCCTCCCCCAGCCTCAACTTCCCCGCCGGGCTCCGATCCCGACAACCTAGGAGCCCGACGCGAGTTCAGCGGGCGCCGGCGTTTGCTGGGAGCGGGAGAGCGGGCGCGCGGGGGTGGCCGCGGCGCAGTCCGACCGGCGGCGGGGTTGCGGGGCTGAGAGTGCTGCGGGCGACGCGCCTTGACGCATCCTGAAGCGGGCTCGGAGCGCGGGCGCTGCAGCAGGACCGCTCCACCTCCCTCCCTCCCCCCTCCACCGCACTCCACCTCCCGCAGCAAGGTAAGGAGAGCCAGAGAGCAACTTTGCGCTGCTTTGCGGGAAAGCTGGGAGGCCGCGCGTGAGGAGGAGGAGGAGGAAGGATAGGAGAAGGAGGGATGGAGTAGGGGGCGACTGAGCCCGAATTCATATATTTCCCCCTCCTCGGCCCCGGCCCCCCGTGCACCGCGGCCCGCCGCGCTTTAAGTGCCCCCCCGCCTCCAATCTGACCTGCGCGATGAATGAAACACTGCCTCCCCGCCCCAAACTTTGAAGGGATCTTCCTGCCTCCACGGGTGTCCCCCCCCACTTCCTCACTTCCCACTCGGGCTGACCGCCTCTTCCGCTGCAGTGCATGACCCGACCGGAGGCTTCCCGGGCGCGTTCGACCTGGCGGGGGGGGGGGGGGGGCGATCCATGAACTTAGCCAGCGGGAGCTCAGCGGTGGGCAAGCCTGACAGACCTGCGGGCTGGTGTTCCATTGGAACATGCGGCGATTCTGCTTTGGCCTTTTGTGGCATGGCGTTGCTGGGGAGGGAGGGAGCGAGGGAGGGAGGGGGAACCTTTTCTTTTAAAATATGAATACCTTCTTATCCTTTGCAGTCTATGCCCGTAAGCCGTCCCGCCCTCCCACCCATCACCACCACCTCAGGGGAGCTCTTGTTTGGTAAGCAAGGACCAACCCAGAGCCAGGGGAGAGAAGTCGCCGGAATTTGCTGAGTCGGCATCTAGGCTACCTCACCTCAGCCGCCGCCGCCGCCGCAGCAGCGGTTGTTTGTTTGTTTATTTATTTATTTATCGGTGCGAGGAGGCAAAGTGTGGCAGGAGCCGCAGTGCAACAGCAGCCGCCGCGTGGCCCATCCTGCAAAGAAAAATCCAAGTGGCCAAAGACTGGCGGAGCTCCATCTCGTAGCCTCTCTCTCTCTCTCTCTCTCTCTCTTTCTCTCTCTCTCTCNCTCTCTCTCTCTCCCCATACCCCCCCTCCCTTTCCACCTACACGTGCTCCGAGGCCCGGACTCTCCTCTTGCCTTCCTGGAGTCAGTCCGACTTACTCCTCCGCCTGGTTCCCCCCTCCCCCCGCCCAATGACTAGCCCCCTTCCCCATTTCCTTTCCTTTCTCCAGCCCGGACTCCCTCCGGCTCAGCCCCTTCCCCGTTTTCTCTTCTTGACTTGCCCTTCTCCTCATCCTTGCCGCCTCTTTGTCCACTTCAGCACCTTCCGCGCCGATGCGCTCTCTTTCAGGAGCTGTCCACTTCAGCACCTCCGCGCCGATGCGCTAACTCTCTCTCCTCGGGAACTGTCCACTTCAGCACCTTCCGCAACGATGTTCTAACTCTGCCCCGATCCTTTGCTATCCCTGAGGTCCTCCTCCCTCCATCGCTCTCTGGCCGGCTCCGGGAGGGGACTCCTCCTGCCTCGGGCCCCAACTCTCCATCTCCCATCATGACTGTCATGGTGACTGGGGACAACCTGGACGAAACCTTGGCTTTGCCAGGCCACCCACAGGACAGCTACCGGCCAGGGTCTCACGAGGACCACGAGTGCTGTGAGAGGGTGGTGATTAACATTGCTGGCCTGAGGTTTGAGACGCAGCTGAAAACCCTGGCTCAGTTCCCCAACACTTTGCTGGGGAACCCCAAGAAACGCATGCGGTACTTTGACCCACTGAGGAACGAGTATTTCTTTGACCGGAACCGCCCCAGCTTCGATGCCATCCTCTATTATTACCAGTCTGGGGGGAGGCTTCGCCGGCCAGTGAATGTCCCTTTGGACATGTTCTCCGAGGAGATCAAGTTCTATGAACTGGGGGAGGAGGCCATGGAGAAATTTCGAGAGGACGAAGGCTTTATTAAGGAGGAAGAGAGGCCCTTACCTGAGAAGGAATACCAAAGACAGGTTTGGTTGCTCTTTGAATACCCGGAGAGCTCCGGTCCGGCTCGGGTGATTGCCATTGTCTCCGTCATGGTGATCTTAATCTCCATCGTAATCTTTTGCCTGGAAACCTTGCCAGTCTTAAAGGAACAGGAGAAGGACCATGGATTCCGCAACCGCATGGACAACTCCACCGTCTCCCGCAAACCCAGCATCTTCACTGATCCCTTCTTCGTGGTGGAAACTCTATGCATCATCTGGTTTTCTTTTGAGTTGGTGGTGCGTTTCATCGCCTGCCCGAGCAAGGCTGAGTTCTTCAAGAACATCATGAATTTCATAGACATAGTGGCCATCATCCCTTACTTCATCACTCTGGGCACAGAGATGGCTGAGCAGAAGGGGCCTCCCAAAGGAGAACAAGCCACCTCTCTGGCCATTCTGAGGGTCATCCGACTGGTAAGAGTCTTTCGCATCTTCAAACTCTCCCGGCATTCTAAGGGACTCCAGATTCTGGGACAGACCCTCAAGGCCAGCATGAGGGAGTTAGGTTTGCTTATTTTTTTCCTTTTCATTGGGGTGATCTTGTTCTCCAGCGCAGTGTACTTTGCTGAAGCTGAGGAATCTGAGACTCAATTCGACAGCATCCCCGATGCTTTCTGGTGGGCAGTGGTATCTATGACCACTGTAGGATATGGTGACATGTACCCTGTGACAATTGGAGGCAAAATCGTGGGCTCCTTGTGTGCCATTGCTGGTGTGCTAACAATTGCCCTGCCTGTACCTGTCATTGTGTCCAACTTCAACTACTTCTACCACCGAGAAACAGAAGGGGAGGAACAGGCTCAGTTACTTAAAGTTAGCTCTCCTAACTTAGCCTCTGACTCTGACCTGAGTCGTCGTAGCTCCTCCACCATCAGCAAATCTGAGTATATGGAAATTGAAGAGGATGTGAACAATAGCATAGACAATTTTAGGGAGGCTACTCTCAGAACTGGCAACTACACCTTAGCCAACCAGAACTGTGTCAATAAAACCAAGCTACTTACGGATGTTTAGGCCATGTAGGGAAAGGAAAAAGAAAAACACAAAACAAAACAAAACCACGTTGGTAGCTTGGAGAAGTTAAGGGGGTGAGCAGCCCCTCTTTGTAGATGCTTGACGAATATGTCGTTGAATGCTTTACCTCGAAATAATGTGGTTGCATTGCAAATTTTGCTCAGCGCCTCAAGAAGCTTTCAGGATCCATGAACGAGATTCACAATTTTGGGGGTATTATATTTTTGGGGTGGGTGGGCGGGAGAAAGAGTTTTGTTTCCAAAAGTTATTTTCTGGTGGGTATGAATAGTTAACGATCATTCATGGGACTAGTCTAGTTATAAATAAGTATCATATGCTTCTAGCCCTAGAATTCTTTGCTTTACTTCTTCTTCTTCTTTTGGTTTTGTTCATTCACTTAATTTTTAAACAATCAAACTTGAGAAGGACTTTTACAAATATGCATGGAATACAGGAAAAGTTTCTATTTAAAAAGAACAACAAAAACCCTGCACAATGCATCTAAGAACATGCATCCAAACTATATTCAGCAGTAATAAAAAGTGCAGTTAGATATTTCCCACTGCTTCGGAGGGCCGATTTAATCCAGTCCCTTGGCAAAAAGGGTTGGCAGGTCTGGTCTACAGATCTACCCACAGCACTTTACGAAAATATGCCGGGTCATTCTGGGTTTGCAGTACATCCTTCTGAGGTATCCTCATCCCAGGGGTGAGGAGATAAAATGCCTGCAGTGCTGCTAAGGGGTCTTTAAGGGGCAGAAGGTCCTGAGATACCTCCAAAATTGGATGCAAATATTTTTAGCTCCTCACTTGCAAGACAGCACAATAGAATTTAATAGAAGCATGTGGACTTTGATACTTCTTTCTTTTATAACTGCATGCTTGGCCCATTATCTCAGAAAATAGGGAATAAGCTTTTGTTTCGACCCACCTCCTTTTAAAAATAGGTTTGTTTTTTGGTTCTTTCTTTTTGTTTCAATTTGCATTCACCAAAAGTGCACTCCTTTTTATTTCACAAAGTATCTAATTAGTCACGGAAAAAGTACTGTATTTAAGTGCATATGTTAGTCAAATGGGTACAAACAACTTTTTTTTGGGGGGGGGGAGATCAAAAGCATGTTCCAATATTCAGCATTATGGCCTCTTTGATGAAAAGGCATAGCTCCAATTAATTAATGCATGAGTTTGGTAAAAAACAAAACAAAAAAAAACACAAAACAAAATAATGATAATGACAATTCTTTCTATTTGTTTGTTTAATTGCTTATCAGGACCGAAGGGCCAGGAAGCACTCATTACATAGTTTCAATTATTTTCCTGTGTTTACTCAGGGAAATTAGTTGGCTTCTGCCTTGGTCTTTGTTGGAAAGGAACTGACTTCAACCCTTAAAGGGAGAAAACTCTTATGGAAATGGAAAGGTCAGTTTATATATAGCAATGCCTAAAAGAGTCTGTAAATCAGGAAACACAAAAGAAAATGAAAAAAAAAAGGTGCAGAAGCATGCCTTTTGGTGCATTCTTAGAATGTAAAATAAAAACGTATTTATTATATGCATTCAACTTGCAGCCCAGTTCTTTCCACAGCTGTTTGTTTGAATGGGGAGAAACTTTGGGGCTCCCCGAGGACATGATCCATTGATTTGAGATTGTTGCTTTAGTGCCTTTATCCTCCTCACACCCACTGAACTGCTGGAAGTACCTTGCAGATGAACTCTGACCTCAGGAGACAAAACTGGGCCAGTTCAAAGCTGGCCATTGCGCCTTGCCCAGCACGGGCACCATACAGAGAGAGAGAGAGAGAGTTTAGGGGAGGGGCACAGAGGAAGTGGAAGAGCAGGACTACCAAACATCAGGCAACTTCACCCCCCACCCCCTTTCTGGATTCTTCCTTCAGAGGCAGGATGACTTTGCAACTTGCCTTTGTGTTTGCCAAGTAAGTTGTCATCATTTTTTTTCTATACAACTCAGCTTTTCTCCAGCCCACTTCTAGAGATTTTGCCATTTTCCTCATCTCACCTTTCTTTCTTTTCTTTCTTTCTTTCTTTCTTTCTTTCTTTCTTTCTTTCTTTCTTTCTTTCTTTCTTTCTTTCCTTCCTTCCTTCCTTCCTTCCTTCCTTTCTTTCTTTGGTGTGCGTTTGTGTGCGTATGCCTGGAAAAGTTGTTACCCTTTCTTGGCAGGAGCTCCTTGGCATCCTGTCACCAAATAAAGGACAAAATCTTTTCAGCCCTCTCCGCAGGAAGCCAGACGAGTTTTGGACCACACTCCAAAACTGGGCTACAACTTCCCAGCCGACTGCCCTGTTTATTTCCACCCTGTTTCAAATGTCCCAAATTTGTTGGGATTTTAAAAATTCCAGAGCCCTGGGGAATAAAAAAACACCAAAGCTTACACCTGGTCTGAATGAATGGGGGACTGAGGCATGGAATAGTGGAAATGATGTCATCAACCCAATTCTTGAGTTCCTTTTTTTTTTTTTTAATTATTCATTCTTCAGCTTTTACAGTTCCTTGCTTGATGGAAACTTTTCCGAGAGAAGCAAAGTTTCTGAAAAGACCCAGAGCTTGAAGCTCTAGGCTATAGAAGGAAATAATATATATTTTTAAATCGATGTGGGGTGTTGACATATTTTAATGATTCCTTTTTAAAAGTCATAGTTGGGGGTTTCTTTTGACACATGGATCGTATGGACCTTGGCCCTTCCTTCCATTGTAGAGATGACAGATTTTCCCGAAATGCCATTTTCCCAGAAATTACAAAGACGTAACGATGATTTAAACTGATAGGGGGAAAAAAGAGGCAAAAATAATGCAACACTATTTTTCTCAGAATACAAAGATGAGGTGCAGAAAGCTGCACCTATGTGGCTTCTGTGATTCAGATCAATGGGGAATATTGGTCTGAGGATGCACATTTCCCTTCCAGGGATCAATGAAAAGGATTTAGAGAACAAGGGCCCTCTACATTTTATATCAGAAGTCTCTTTTGGCCAACTTTTCCTCTGTACAACCAGGGGATCGGCATTGGTAGCCAAAACTAATTTCCACTAAACTCTACAAAGGTATCCTTGCATTAAACTGACTTAACAGTTGCGTTATCTTTGTAATAAACAGCTTAGTGTTGTAGAAGGTCATTGCTCAGGGAGGGAGTTGAGGCCTCGGTCAGCTTGGTTAACTCCTTTGCTCCTTGGTTTGGTTGTCTACACCTGCGCTTATCTACTGCTGTTATCAATCCTTTCTCTGCATGTTGATGAGAGAGCCCTGCATGCGGTGGGTTTTGGGTTATGGCTTCCCTTGTTTGCTTCTGGCAAGGATGAGACAATCTTTAAGGGCTTGCTATAGCTTGGAAATACAAGCATTGCTTCCTCATGTATAATTCACAGCGAAGGAATTAGGTAAATATGGAATAAGGCCATAGCCTTATATCACATCGGCATTTGGCATGTATGAACATCTTGCAAAAGTTCTTCCTTTCTGTTAAACTCTTGGCTTTGGACTATATGTACTGAAATGTCTTTGCAAGAACTGAAAGTATATCGAACTGTTTACAGAGTCTTCCCAGTGTTCTTTTCGGGGTCTTAATTTACTTTTCTGCCATATATTAACCAGCAGTCTTTAAAAAAGAAGAGATGAGAAGTTGTCATTGTGAAGATGGGTGTCAGGATTCTGGCAATCATGAGTCTTGAACCAAACTTCCAAAACTTCAAAAGGATTTATTGGGAGTTAACATGTCCTGCACTGCCTGGGTATAGCTGACTCTGAGACACGTAATACACTGTCACCCTTGACCCTGGTTTCCCCCCCACCCCTCTGGGTGTATCATAATTCATATTCTCCAATGGGACACATCCATAGCCAAGAGTCATCAATCATGCTCTCCAGTTAGAATTTTGTGCAGCAGAAACTTCAGTCACCTGGTTATTATCTTTGAAAACATTTATGGTATGCACTGTCAATTTCCAAGCAAACCCCTTTGCCCCCCTCTTTCTGTTGGCAACTCTAAAAAGATAATAAACATATTTTATGAGTTGACAATGGACTCCAAATGGGGAGAACTACTCAGAGTTAGAACTAGAACTCAAGATCCCGATGAGAACCAAGGGTTGGAGGACCCACATGTGGACCTCAAGTTTCCATGGTGCAAAAAACATGAAACATGAATGCTCTGATTCATATGATGATTCAGAAATTAACCAAGCAAACATTGAAGATCATATATATTCATGTTCTAAGCTAACCTTGAGCGTGGCCCTCGCAGGCCTCAGAAATATGTTACCCCATTATTTCTTTCAATATGACAAAAGAAAAAAAAAGATAATTATTGAGCAGGAGAAGAACCATATTAAACCATTTCATATTAGTTTAGATTTCAGTGTAAGTGAGAGAAAATGGGAGGCCATTCTTGTTCCTGGCCGCTATGTTTTCAAACTGAAAACTAAGTTCATCCGAGCATTGGCTTGGGGAAAACAAATGATCCTTCCTTGTGATTGGAGGTCAACAAAATAGTCAGGTTTTACTTGATTTGTTTCAAGAAGGGTAATATTTTCCAGGACTTGGAGAATGGAGAAAGAGTCTGAAACTTCTGTAGATGGAAGATTATTAGTTTAAGCCGGAGAATACAAGTGCTGGAAGAGAAAGTTGAGAGAAGGTGAAGTTCTGAAGTTGCTCCTGAGTTTCATTATTTCAGTCTGGAGGCAGATATCTGGCAGTAGGTCTCCTATCTCAGAAAATCCCACTGCACATAGCTGAGAGGAGGTGAGACAATTTGGAATAGAACAGAATAGAACAGGACAGGACAGGACAGGACATAACAGAACAGAACAGAACAGAATAGAATAGAATAGAATAGAATAGAATAGATTAGGATAGAATAGAATAGAGTAACAGAGTTGGAAGGGACCTTGGAAGTCTTCTAGTCCAGCCCTCTGCTTGGGCAGGAAACCCTATATCATTTCAGACAAATGGTTGTTCAATCTTTTCCTAAAAACTTCCAGTGGTTTAGTGAACATGTAACTATTCTTTCTTGGAAAGCTAGGTTTAGAGAGAGAGAGAGAGACCTAAGCCTGGAGACAACCCAATTGGGAGGGAAGGCATATCTGAACGAGGGATCTCCAACTTCCCTCCACCTGGAAAATTACTATATTGGGGAGAAGGATTTTCTCTCAACAGAGCAAACTGAAGGGTTGCAGCCATGCCTAGACCTGTTACTACAGAGGGAAGATTTACAATGACAATTCAAGTATGGAGTTACTTTACCTGCTCCTTGATAGGACATCCAATCTGCTGCTTATCTGGAGTAGACCAATGCCTGGCTTCTCTCATTGTTGAAGGTGTTCTGTAGGACAGGTTGGGCTCAAAGAACTGGAATAGTTCTGCCCAAGTGGAATAATGTTAGCTTCTAAGAATGTTCTTTGGTAGTTGGAGACCCATCTGGTCAGTTGACCTCATGGCTGGCCCTTCAGTCTACCTGGGTGACATTTGGAGTTGGGAAGACCAGCATGGATGTTCTACTGCTAATCTGACCCCTCCAAGCATAGAAAGGAAAATGAAAGACTCAGGAGACATCCTCCTCCTCCACCTCCTCCTCCTTCCTCTTCTTCCTCTTCTTCCTCTTCCCCTCCTCCTCCTCCTCCTTTTTCTTCCTCCTCCTCCTCCTCTTCTTCTTCTTCTTCTTCCTCCTCCTCCTCCCATGAATGCATTTCAATATAACACAAGATTGCAACAAAAATAAAGAAAGCTGATGTCCTTTTTTTCCCCCTAAACCATATTATTTGAGATAGCAAACCTGGACTTCCCCCAAAATGCATGTTATATTTAGGACAGTTGTTCCTATATTCAGACATAATTTCAAGAAAGTTTTTTTTTTTGTTTGGAAATGGCACAAGCTCACTTTTAGGAAATGTAACTTTGATTCTGTGTTTTCCATGGTATTTTTTTTTAACTCCTTCATGCAAATCAGAAGCTTATTTGAATTGAGATGATTCCTTAAGCTTGACTTTGTGCTCCGTTGAAATGGACAGCGATGTTGTTGCCATTGGATTCTTCTTCTTAATTTTCCATTTTCAGAGTGGATGATTGATGTCTGGAGGAGGAAAGACATTCATCAGCATTAATCACCACCCAATTGATGAAATTTATAAAAGAAACTGCTTCTTTGCAATGCTGCGTGGTACATTAATACATCCAAGAACATGTATGATCAGAAAAGAGTATGTAATCAATTTGGGATTTTTATTCTGATTTATCAGGGGGGAAATGATGTGTTGATGCCTGTTGGGTTAACTATCTTGGTTTCTCCAGCCATGCTCTATATCATTTACAATTTTTTAGCTTCTCCTGCTATTATTTGGGGGAAATATTTCACTTTCATTAACTGTCTCCATGACATTTCTTGTAATATCAAATGTTTATTTTGCTTTTATACCAAAGTTAACAAGAAAATATTTTTATGACTGATGTCAGACACACACAAAAGGAAATATTTGAATTTGCTTTTCCCTTTTAGGTGACAATCACATGTTTTCCCCCAAGTATGTTAGCTCAAAATGATGCACACAATGGCTGTGTATAGGAATGTATGTGTGGTTACTTCTTAGAATTCTCAGTTTAATGATTCATTATTTATTTGAAAGGTTTCTTGAAACAGTGATTATCTGACAAATGTACCATCAGGACAATAAAGCACATGGGTGTTTTTGATTTCCATGATTGTTTCTGCAAATTGTTTCTACACTGGGTCAAGAATGTACCTCATGATCACATTATTGTTGATTTGATTTAACCATGGCTGAAGCAATTTGGTTTGTTAATTTTTTGGGGAGGGAAGAGGGGCGACAAATGTTATGAGTTTATATATACATACGTACATTATATACATATTTAAAGCATAGTTTTCAACTGCACAGGTTTATCTGCTTCTGTTACTTTTACCATCTGTTCATACTTGGCATCAATGATTAAAGATAATTTTTAAGCTTATTCTTACACTCAGGAAAGTTGTGATTTGTTTATTGCGTGGAGTCTGATTTTTCTCCTGGTTTTTCCAATTTGTTCAATTGGGAGGATTTGGGAGTTGATGGCTTTCAAAGAAAGAGGGATAAAATAGCCAGATTAATTTCGGACTATTAGGCCTTTTTTAAAAAAAAAACCTTGGAAAGGACTGGATGGGAACTTGGAAGAAAGGATGGAAATAGATATGGAAAATTGATTTGATTAGTCATCTTCTTGCAATGGAACCTTGTGGATTTGATTTTTTTTGGGGGGGGAGGTATAACTGCATTGGGGCAGTTGGCTGTTATCTGCATTAGATGATTGACGATTGAATGCATTGAGTTAAGATGAAGTAAAATGTGCATTGCTTGCATCCTGTAGCAGAAGAGCAGGCAGAGCTGGCAGTAGTGGTGGAGTGAAGTGAATCATCAGCTTAGAGTCATTATATTGCCACAAAATCTGAATCCAACCCCTCTTGAATTCCGTTGACTGGAATTCTGGTGCTAATTCAGTATTAAACTTTGGTTGACTGGACTCTTGTATATAGCCTGAGTCATAAATCCTTTCTGAATTATGACTTAACATATGGTCCTGATCCTTTGTGCCTGACACTTCCTGCTCTTATGGTTGTGGACATCCTTATCCATATGATTACCATAGAAAAATAGTTTGTAAAGTCCAGCATTGGCTATCTGGTGGCTACCTCTGTGTGAAAAATCAGGACCACACTATTATTTTCCAGTTACGCTGATTTATTCCTCATGCCAACAGGATCTAGTCAATTACTGTGTTTGCTCAAAAATAAGACCGGGTCTTATATTAATTTTTGCTCCAAAAGATGCATTAGGTCTTATTTTCAGGGGGGAAACGGTACTAAATGTGTCTGCCTGGCTGACAAATTTAATGAGGGCTTATTTTTGTGGTAGGGCTTATATTATGAGCATCCTGAAAAATCATGCTAGGGCTTATTTTCCAGCTGGGTCTTATTTTGGGGGAAACATGGTCTTATTTTTGGGAAAACTTAGTCATGACTAAGTTTGGCCCAAATAAGAAAAGAACAGAATTGAAGAGGGGGTTGGAGATGGTTGTGGGAACGCAATGACTCTAAGCTGGTTCCTTTCTTGATTCCACCACCCCTAGCTCTTCCTCTTCTTCTGCTACAATCTGGTGGCTACATCAAAATTTTAAAAAACCCTCTTACTCTTCCTTGGAACTGGTTGTCCATCACTTCTGGAAGCTAAGACAGATAGCATCATTCTGCATCCATCCCCCTCTCCGAATTGCCTCTTGTGCTTGTTTTCCTGCTGTGGGTTTGGCCCAAAGTCACCTTGAGTGTTGAGACCTGTTTTGATTGGAGGGTAGGAGAAACCCTGGCTGTTCTTTGGCTCATGAAAACAGGAGTAAGGGTATGCTCTATTCTGTACATTTATGTTCGCTTCCCCAACAACCCTTTCCTTCCTTAATGGCAAAAACTGCAGAGAACAGCCAGGAATCGCACAATGTGGGGCAGACCTACACATGCCCTTGAAAAGTTGGAATGCTAATTTTCAGTTGTTTAGTGTAAAAAAACAACAATGACAACAATCTTCTGACATCTTCAGCGTTTTTCAGAAGTTGTGGTCAATCGATGTGAGTTGGAGCTTCTGTTGCTTTGACTGCTTTAAAATTAAACTGTGATGACTATAAGATACAAACGACCTCAGAGGTTGGTACAGATGTGGTTGATGTCACTTGGAGACCTAGACTCTTCTCCTTGCTACAGGTAAACACAAGTAGTCCTTGACTTACAACAGTTCATTTAGTGACTGTTGGAAGTCACTGGAGCACTGAAAATGGGGGCTTATGGCTGGATTTCACACTTACGATCGTTTCAGCTTTCCCACGGTCACGTGATCCAAATCCAGGTGCTTGGCAACTGACTCATATTTATGATGGTCGCAGTGTCCCAGGGAGGGTGGTCATGGGAGCCCCTTTGGCGACCTTCTGATGAGCAAAATCAAGGGAAGGAAGCCAGATTCACTGAACGACTGTATTTCTGGCTTAACAATGGTGGAAGACAGGCTGCAAAAGGGGGCAAAACTCACTAAACACCTGTTTTGCTTCGCGGCAGAAATATTGTGCTCAATTATTGGTTGTAAATCCAGGCCCCATCTGTATTGTTTTGAAAGTCTCACCAAGTTGATAGAGAAAGTTGCTCATATAGCAACTTTCCCTAAGCAAAATGGACCCTTAATTTATCACCTTTCAAAGTATTTCATTCCTTAAACAACATTTTAGAAGAGTTTAAACTGATCCTTCAGACCATGAGGGCAAACCTATGGCACACATGCCACAGATGGCACACAGAGTCATTTGTGTGAGCATGTGAGCCCCAGCCAAACGTACCTGCATTATGCATGCGTGCACCTCCCAGCTGATTTCCAGCCCGTTTGAGGCAGTTTTTGGCCTCCCTGGGGCTCGAGGGAAGCCTCTGCAGCCTCAGGAGGATGAAAGGCCTTCCGGAAATACCGGAAGTGACGAAATGGGCCTGTTTTCAGCCTTCCGAGGCTGCAGAAGCCTCCTTTGAGCCTCCGGGAGGGTGAAAACAGCCTCAGACGGGTTGAAAATCGGTTGGGAGGTGCACGCATGTGCAGTGAAGGTAAGGGGGTGGGGTACGGGTGTAGCACAAGTGTGTGCAGAGGGGGCAGGGGGCATTACCTTATGGATGTCAGCACGCACGTACACGGTCTTTCAGCACACCGTGACAAAAAGGTTCGCCATCACTGCTACAGACCATTCATTCCAGATGCCTAATTTCACCCTCCTCAAATGTGCAGGAGTTGGTCTATTGAATGCTCCAACACTGGAAGTTTTTAAAAAGATGTTGGATAACCATTTATCTGAAGTGGTGTAGGGTTGCCTGCCTAAGTGGGGGTTGGACTAGAAGATCTCCAAGGTCCTTTCTAACTCTGTTATTCTGTTCTACTCTCCTAGCAGTAGTCTCTATATCCGTTCTTCTGTGTGGCAAAGAAACTGGAAGCTAAAACATATGAAGGACAGATTCAGGAATTGGGTATATCTCGTTTGTAATGTGGAAAGCATAGAAATCCATATTGATAGATAAATAGATAGATAGATATAGATATAGATATAGATATAGATATAGATATAGATATAGATATAGATATAGATTATAGATATAATTGAAATACTTTATCCATTGTTAAAACCTCATAAACCTTTTTGGGAAGGGTGATCTTTTCAAGTTGGAATGCAAAGAAATGAGACTGAATGAATTAAGGTGAAAACCTCACCTCGGATTAAATGACAGAATATAAAGATTAAACAGAGTTGGAAGGGGCCTTGTAGATCATCTAGTCCAACTCCCCCACCAAAACAGGAGATCCTAAACCATTTCTGACACAATGTCAGTCCAGTCTTTTTTTGGAGGCTTCCAGGATGAACCTCCCACAAGCTTCTGAAGGCAACTTTCTGTTCCATGGGTGATTGCTATCACTGTCAGAAAATTTCTCCTTAGTTCCAGGTTGAATCTCTCCTTGTTCAGTTTCCATCCATTATTTCTTGACTGGCCTTCAGGAAGCTTTGGAGAGTAGCTTGACCCCTTTCCTCCTCTCTGTGGCAGTCCCTCAAATATTGGAAGACTGCTATCCTGTCTCCCCTTGGTCCTTCTCTTTACTAGACTAGCCATTGCTGAGTACTTTGTGTGTTTAGCCCTCTGGTCCCTAATCATCCTGGTTGCTCTTCTCTGCACTCTTTTCTTGAGTCTCGACATCTTTTATAGTGTGGTAATGAAAACTGGATGCAGGATTCCAAGTGGCCTTACTAAGACTTTATAGAAGTGGTATTAGTTACCTCCCTTGATCTTGATTGTATCCCTCTGTTAATGCAACTTAAGATTGCATTGGCTTTTTTGACTGCTGCTGCACATGGCTGGCTCCTATTTAACTGGTTGTCCACTAAGACTTCAAGATCTCTCTCACAATTTTTGCTGTTGAGCCTGTTTCAGCAGTCTATATGTGTACTTTTGGTTTTTCTTGCCGAAGTTAAGACTTTACTTTTATCTACATTGCTGAAATGCTATATGAGATGATGATGATGATGATGATGATGATGATGATGATGATTGGTTAATCTTTGGTGAGCGTTCACAGCCTTTGGGGCTGGTTGGTAGCTCAACAGCTCCAAAGTCCTAACCAAGGATCTAGGAACTCTTCAGGTAGGTGTCGGAGGATATAAGCTGTTCCAAGTAGGGTAGTTTTTTTGTTAGAATCAGGGTATTCAAGTCTGATTAATTCAGGATTTTCCAAATAGCGAAGCAGCCCTTTAGGTACTGCTCCAAGGGCTCCAATTACAATTGGATAACACATGATTGTAAGTCCGATACTTTGTGATTTTTTTCTTGCTGTGTATCTTCTATTATTACTATTGCTATTACTACTACACTTACTACTACTACTACTACTACTACTACTATTATTATTATTATTATTATTATTATTATTATTATTATTATTATTATTATCCAACTGTGTTAAATGTGTTGATTTCCCAGTCTCTAGACTTGCTTCCTGAATTCCCACTGAATTATCCCCATGAAATCTTTCAGACTTAAAAATTATTGTCTAATATAAGAAAAGCGATCAACCCTAAATCTCCATCTCCATGGAAATGTAAGGATCTTCATCTTGAAATATCGACCAGCTGCTCAGAAATAGAAGCAGTCCTCGACTTACGACAGTTCATTTTGTGACCATTCGACATTACAACGGCATTGGAAAAATGTAATTTTTTTTTTCATGCTTTACGACCATGGCAGTCTCTCTTCCCCCATGGTCACCCAATCAAAATTTGGACGCTTAGTAATTGACTCACAGTTATGGTGATTGCAGGGTCTTGGGGTGTTGAGGGGGAAGCCAGATTCAGTTAACAACCGGGTTTGTAACTTGATAACTGCAGCGATGAGAAAGGTCGCAAAATGGGGCAAAGCTCACGTAAGAAATGTCTCACTTAGCAGCAGATATGGGGGGACCCCAATTGGGGTTGTAAGTCGGGGACCCTCTGTGTTGTTATGAGAAGCAAACTACCGTGTGTGTGCGCCACAAGAATCTCCATGTGCTGAAACCCATTTTATGCACACTCAAGCAATTCCTTGTGTTTCATTAAGATCTGGGCCGTATTAGAGGCAAACGTCCTCTCTTTCCCCTCAGCATCGAAGTAACTATCATTGTGGGTTTCTTTGTTATAGCAAGAGCATCCCTGCCAGCCTCCTTCTTGCTTCCCCTCCTCTCATCTGGCCGTGCTAGAAGATGACAGATTGTCGGGGTGGTGTGACAGAATTATGGCGGAATATGGCGTGACGGTCGTGGATAACTAGATCAGATTCTTCCACATATGGCAGAAGGGCAGATCAACGGGAACAATGCAGCACCAGAATGGAAAATGTACTGAGTTGTACTTGCTTTCATGACACTCAGTTGCACTTGTGGGTTGAACAAATTCAAGGGATTGTTTCTTTAAAAATAAAGCAGAGGAGGGAGAGGAGAAAGGGGAAGGGGAGAAGGTGGTGGTGGAAGGGAAGGAAGAGGAGGGAGAGGAAGAGGAGAAGGTGGAAGAGGGAGAGGAAGAGGAGGAGAAGGGGATTGAGGAAGAGGAAGGAGAGGAAGAAGAGGAAGGGGAAAAAGAAGCTGGAGAGAAAGGAAGAGGAAAAGATGGAAGAGGCAGACAAGGAGGAAAAGGAAGAAGAGGAGGAATAGAAGGAAAAGGAGAGGGAGGAGGAGGTAGAGAAGGTAGAAAAGGAGGGCTAGGAGAAGGAGGAAGAGAAGAGGAGAAGAAGGAGGAGTGGAAAGTGGAAGAGGAGAAGGAGGAAGAGAAGGTGGAAGAGGAGGACAAGAAGAAGAGGAGGAAAAAACTTGTTCTTCCATATATCCATGAATTAATGAATTTCTAACGCCCCCCCCCCGAAGAAAATGGGATACAAGGGGATTTTTAAGAAATCCACATAACTAGAGTTTTCACGCTGAATGTATGGAAGAGGAGGCCCGCCTCAGAACCAGCAGTGTGTGCGTGTTTAAATTTGATTCCTAAAGTATTCTTGCAGCTATTTTTACATGGGGGGTGGGGGAAAGGAAAGGAACGGGGTCTGTCATCATGATATTAAAAGCTTCGCAGAAGCGTGCCACGAGACCTCATGAAGACCAGGGCTGACGTTTGGTGATCTCTAAATGAAGGCCACTTCAGCTTGAGGCTTTCATAGAGGCCCACGAGACTCTTGTCTGTCTTTCCCAGAGTTTGGACTGGCGAGCTTTGAGCCTCGGCTGATTGCACCAGATGAAGTGTCCACACTACCTTCTCAGACCCAGCCCATTTCGAACCACAGCAATTCCCTCCTCTTCCTGTTTTTTTTCAGAATTGCCTCACAAAACTCATCATTGCAATGCTTTCCCCACTGAGAACATTTTAGAGCAGTGGTGGCTCACCTTTTGGGGGCCCTGTGCCAAAAATTGTGCACAGAAGGCAATGCACGCAGCCCCCTGCCGCTCCCTGTGCATGTGTGTGTGTGATTTTCCCTCCCGCCACCGTTCCCTTACCTACACTGTGCCTCCCAGCTGATTTTCAGCCTGTTTGAGGCCTTTTTCGGCCTGCCAGAGGATTGAGGGAAGCCTCTGCAAGCTTTGCATGCTGAAAAATGGGCCCGTTTTGTCACTTCCTGTATTTCTGGAAATACAGGAAGTGATGAAATGGGCCTATTTTTCAGCCTGCAAAGACTTCAGAGGCTTCACTTAAGCCTCTGGCAAGCCAAAAAAGGCCCCAAAATCAGCTGGGAGGCACTCACATGCACAGTGAGGTAAATTTGCCTGGGGCTCGCGTGCCCACACAAATGGCTCTACATGCCATCTGTGGCATCCGTGCCATAGGTTTGCCATCATGGTTTTAGAGTTTTGAATCATTTCTCCCCTCCTGGATGAATAAAACCACAGTATCAGGAGCTGGGTGTCAGGGCTCTGGTAGTTACCCCATTTAAATCATGAGTCTCTAGCTGGGCTTCCAAAACTTAAAGATTTATTAGGAGTAGACATGTGGTGCTGCCTGGGTGTAACCAACTCTAAGACACATCATTCATTATCACTCTTGATCCTGGTTTTCCCCCCACCTTCTGGGTGTATTATAATTCGTATTCTCCAATGGGACATATCCATAGCCAAGAGTCCTCAATCATACTCTCCAGTTAGAATTTTGTGTGGCAGAAACTTTGATCACCTAGAAACTATCTTTGGAAACATTTATGGAATGCAAGCTGCCCACTTCTCCCCTGTCCCTTTTTGTTGGCAACTTTAAAAAGCCGTAGACATATTTTATGAATTGACGGTGGGATTCAACTGGTTGTAACAACAACCAGTTCGGTAAGCACGCGCTTGGCATGCATGTGTGCCAAACATGCACTTTGCATACACACGCATCATTTGCAACTCACTTCCATCTGCAAGCCTGGTGTGTAAAACAGTTGATCTGTGGCAATCATCTGTGTCACGCAAATCATCTTGTCAGCTTTGGAAAGCCATATGTCATACCCCTGTTGGAGTCTGATTCCGAGGAGGAGGTCGAACAGCTAACAGGGTGTGGGAGTGTGGCTCCAGTGGCTTTGGAGTAAACTGGGGAAGGGCACAGTCCGTCTGGGCATTCAGAGGAAGATCCAGGCCCATCCCCTCTTCACCTGAGGGTATTCATGGAAGAACGGATAAGGGAGCAAGGTGGGGGGCGGGGGAGAAGGAGGTCCTGATTCCCTTCATTGGCTGCAGCTGGGGAAACAGGATAAAAAGGGTGTTTGTACACAGAACCTTGTGGGAAGCAAAGCATGAATTATCTTGTCAAGTCTTATCTGGGTTCTGGCATCCTCCCAACTGTGTGTGTTTCATTATCTTCTGAATTCTGCAATTCCTTATCCTGCCCTATCTCATTAATTGCTGCAGCGTGGTTTGTGTTGGTTTTTATTTATATTTTATATGTACTTTGGGTTCAGACTAAATTTCTTCCCTTTAAAAACTGTTCTTGGGAGAGTTTTTTCTCCAGCCGATGATAACTGGACATTGGGGGCCAAGTTGGAGGAATTAAAGGGGCTCTACCTACTTTTGTGACTTTGTTCTTTTGTGTCACATCCTGGGTCATCACACCATATTAGAACCTGAAGCTTCCACGCTGCCACATTCCTGTGCCTGGGAAAGTAGGAGTGGGGGAATTTGAGAGTGTTGGTAGTGAGACATAATAGCATTCTTCTTTTCGGTCAAGGTCATGTTATTGCCACCTCTGGAGAAGGTGTCAGTGTTCCAGAAATCCTTGACTCCAACAAATAACTGAGATGGACATCTTCTCAAAGGTTCCTTTTATTAGAGTGGTAAACTGACACATCTGGGAAATCCCAAATCTGAAAGTTCCAGGTTTCCCTTCAATAAGTAAAATATTACAAATCCATTCCCTGTATCCCCTTTGCATGACATGCTCCAATCACCATCTGTCCCAACTTGAGACATCCCTTCAACCACTCCTCAGCCAGGTGCAGAAATAACATGACCTTGACTTAGAAGAAGAATGCCATTATGTCTAACCACAGATGCTCCAAGAAAGTCCCCCTCCTCCCATTTTCCCAGCACAAGAATGTGGTGGCGTGGAAGCTCTTGGTGCTAATATGGCTTCCAAAGCTGACAGAATGAGTGGTTGAAGGGATGTCTCAAATTGGGATGGTTGGTGATTGGACCATGTGATGGACTGATGGGTGCAGGGGTTGGGTTTTGACTTTTGAATTACAAAGGGAAAACCCAAAACTCTCAGATTTGGGTTTTCCCCAGATGTGCCAGTATACCTATTCTAATAAAAGGAAACTTTGATAAAAAAAATGCCTGTCTCTGACTTTTTAATTGGAGTTGGTGTTGTGGTTCGCCGATAGCAGGTGCGGATGGATGAGGTCTCGGAGAGCGAAGACTCAGATGAGGGGCCTGTGTGTGATGCAGGGATGGGGCCAGGACCATCAGGGAGTGGACTGCTGCCTTTGGAGATTGTGGAGGCTGGCAACAGTGATGAAGAGGTTACCGAGGAGCCTGTGCCCAGTGCATGTGTGCGCAGGGCTGCTTGAAGGAAAGAGCAGCTGCAGCAGCACGGGTGACTCAGGAATAAGGCTGCAAAGTAATGGCCCCTCCCTTAAGAGATAAAAGCCAGCTGAGAAACCAGAGTTCTTTGCAGGAAGCAAAGAAGTTTTCACACTCAAGCCTTGTGGACGTTCGGAATATCTGAGTTGGTATTTGAAGACTCTTTGTGTTGGAATTATTACTTAGTAACTTTATATGTTGCTCTTGGCATCCTTGCAAAACCTTGGCAAGGCTCTTTCTTATCGGAGCTAATTGATTTGAAATAGCCTTTTACCTGTGAAGGGAAGGGATTTGAAAAGAAACATTAAAAAGTTGTGCTGTTACCTTTGTCTTGTGTTTGCCTCCTTGGAGCCAGGTTTCGGTCAGAACAGTTGGGCTTTTCTGGAACCCTGACACAGCTGAGTTGGAAAACCTGGAAATAAAACACAGACTAGAGACCGGAGCAGGTGGGTGGGCCCAACAGCTGATATTCGGACTTACTGGTTCACCTGAAACAGCCCAAACCAGTGGAATCCCATCCCTGCACAGTGTGTACACCTTTCTCATCTGATGAACTTGGGGTTTCATCTTACTATTTTAAAATATGGGTTGTCCCCAACTTACCACAATTGAGCTCCAATTTTCTGTTGCTAAGTGAGACAATTGTGTTTTTTTTAAAAAAAGAGAAGCAGAGGAGGAAGGAGAGGGGGGAGGAAGAGGAGAAGAGGAGGAGAAGGTGGAAGACCTTTCAACCTTCCGACCTTCCTTGCAACCGATGTTAAGCGAGTCCTTGTGGTGGTTCAATTAGGAACATGGTTGCTAAGTGAATCTGACTTTGCTTGTCAAAAGGTAGCCAAAAGGGATCATGTAACCCCAGGACATTGCCACCATCATAAGGAGTCAAGCATCTGAATTTTGATCAGGTGGCTAGGGGGATGCTTGCGATAGTCATAAGTGTGAAAAATGGCATAAGTCTCATTTTTCAGTGCCGTTGTAACTTCAGTTACGTAAACAAACAATCATAAGTCAGGCATTACCTACACAAAACAGTCCTGGAGTCTGGGGAGGGCTCGGACGAGGGATCTGCATCCAACACAGAGATGGGGCTAGAGCCATCTGGGAGTTATGTGCTGATTCTGGAGCCTCCAGAATCTGACATCAGCGAGGCAGAGGAACAGAGGGAGCCTGTTCCCAGTGCGTGCTTGCACAGAGCTGTCAGAAGGCAAGAAAAGTGAAGACAAAAGGGGCGACTCAGGAGTAAGGAGTAGAGATGATTACTCAGGAATAAGGAGTGGAGTAAGGAGGAGCAAAGGGACAGGAGCCTTTGCAGGAAGCAACTTTGTTCATTCTGGTCAGTTTAAACTCTAAAGCTCCGTATTGACTTTGTGCTCCATTTGGCTTTGCATAGCTAATTGGCAATTTAGCCATTGGAAGCATTTCAAGGGAGATAAAGGTGGGTGCTTATCAGCCTTATCCTGAAAACATCGTGGCAGACTTC
This sequence comes from Laticauda laticaudata, assembly GCA_004320025.1. Lineage (NCBI taxonomy): Eukaryota > Metazoa > Chordata > Lepidosauria > Squamata > Elapidae > Laticauda > Laticauda laticaudata. The sequence continues at coordinate 31,585 of BHFT01022098.1, forward strand.
TGTTGCACTACTCACAAACGGTTTGGGATTCATTACAGGCTGTGAATGCATATAATTCACAGCCATTGAAATAAAACAAGAGGTTTTTGGGAACAGCGTGTGATTGTTACTGTCTCAAGAAGCCTTGATCAGAACTGTTTTCATGGACAGAGGTACCGTGGGCTGGTCCTTCGCTGTTTCCAGGGCAGGCCCACGGGCCAGATCTAAGCACCTCATGGGCCAGATTCGGCCCGCGAGCCTTGAGTTTGTAATTGGGGAATGTCTTCTTCATTAGCTTTTCCAGTACTTGCAATAAGGTTGGCTTCTCAGGAACAATGTCCTTGAATTGCTGCCTTCAGTGCCAGTGAGCTAGGGAGAAATCTGACAGTTTATTGGAGTTGGCCCATTCTCCAAATTTGTCAAGGTCAACTTCAAAGTCGATTCTGTTTTTGAAGTTATATAGCCAATCCCCTTATCTTGGTGTCATCTGCAAATTGAATATGCATCCTTTCCCCTTCCAGCTCTTTGGACATTTATAAAGATGTTGAATAGTGCAGAGCTGAAGGTTCTTCAGAGATGTCCTCCAGATTGATCACAAATCTGAAAGGCCAGTTTTTTCCTCCAGGGATAATACCGATCAATTTACCATCATCCCTTCACTGCGGTTGCTCAACCAGCTGCATGACCCCCAGAAGTTAATCAATCAGAATAGAGTTTGAGAGTACCTTGGAGGTCTTCTAGTCAGACCACCTGCTCAAGCAGGAAACCCTATACCAGTGGTGGCAAACCTTTTTGGGCTCCTGTGTCAAAATTGTACATGCATTAGCATGCGCACACTCGTGTGCCAGCACCCAGAATGCAATGCGCGCCCCCCCATGTCCCCTGCACATACCCATGCAATCCCCACCCTGTTACCTGCACTGCGCCTCACAACTGATTTTTTGGCTGGTTTGAGGCCTTTTTTGGCCTCCAGAGGCTTGGAAAAAGCCTCTGCAAGGCTTTTCAGGCCAAATAATATGCCTGTTTCGTCACTTCTGGTATTACAGGAAGTGATGAAACGGGCCTATTTGTCCTGAAAAGCCTTGTAGAGGCTTTTTCCAAGCCTTTGGGAGGCCGAAAAAGGCCTCAAACCAGCCGAAAAATCAGCTGTGAGGCATGCGCATGTGCAGTATGGTAAGTTTGTCTGCAGCTCATGTGCTGGCACAAATGGCTCTGCATGCCACTTGTGGCACATGTGCCATAGGTTCGCCGTCATGGCCCTATACCATTTCAGATAGGTGGTTGTCCAGTCTTTTCTTAAAAACCCTCCAGTGATGATGCACACAACTTCTGAAGGCAAGGTCTTCCACTGGTTAATTGTCCTCACTGTTAAGGAAATGTCTCCTGAATTCCACGTTGCTTCTCTCCTTGATTAGTTTCCATCCATTGTTTCTTGTCTTGCTCTCAGGTGCTTTGGAGAACAGGTTGAACCTCCTTTTCTTTGTGGCAGCCCCCTCAAATACATTTATTCATGTCCACAATGCTATATTGTATATATTAAGATGAGTTGTGATGGTGCAGTGGTAAGAATGCAGGATTGCAGGGTAATCCTGCTGACTGCTAGTAGTTCGATCTTCACCGGTTCAAGGTTGACTGGACCTTCCATCCTTCTGAGGCTGGTAAAATGAGGACCCAGAATGTTGGGGGCAATAGGTTGACTCTGTAAACCACTTAGAGAGGATTGTAAAGCACTATGAAATGGTATATAAGTCTATGTGCTGTTGTTGTTGCTACTTTACTGAACTATTTCATCCACAGAATTCCCTTCGTCAGTCAAAGCAGTCATAATAAGTGTGTATGCCCATTCTAGTTCCTAGTCCTGCAAGGATTATGGTAATCTTTTCGAAGGGGTTGAAGACATTTGCCTGAAATGGTATGTTTGAGCAGGGTGTTGGACTAGAAGACTTGCAAGGTCTTTTTCCAACTCTGTTATTCTGTTTTGTCCTAATTAGCTTACTGGGTACATTAAACCAGCTTGCCTACAGTTTCCTGGGTTCTCCCGCTTTCTCATTTTTCATGTTAGAACTTTGTGCATTTCCAATTTTCTGGCACCTCATTATTCTCCCTTAGATTTCAAAGATTACAGTCAATGGTTTTGAGATAGCCTCTGCTAGTTCCTTCAGCTCCTTGGAGAGCTATGTACATTAGCAAATTGAGTTCTTAATACGGTATTTAGAATGGAATGGAATGGAATGGAATGGAATGGAATGGAATGGAGAATAGAATAGAGTAGAATAGAATAGAATAGAATAGAATAGAAAAGAAAAGAAAAGAAAAGAAAATATGGAATGGAGTAGAGTAGAGTAGAGTAGTTTATTGGCCAAGTGTGATTGGATACACAAGGAATTTGTCTCTGGTGCATAAGCTCTCAGTCTATATACAAACAGCAAAGTAATATAATCATACAGTATTTCTTTTTCAGTTTCCAAATGTATTTTCCACCTTCTTTTCTTACTTATTGTAGGAAGATCTCTCTTTCTCTCATTTCTCAGAGATGACTAGTATAAAGAGGTTGTTCAGTAGCTGAACCTTCTCTTATTTCCCATGACTATTTCCACTTCATCCACATAAACTGTCTTCTTGCTTTTTCTAGTATATAAGCCAAATCTTCCAAGGACCTTTTTCTTCCTTCTATAAGGATACAGATATGTATCTCCAGTCATGTCTGACTCTAGGGGGCTGTGTTCATCTCCATTTCTTATCCATGGGAGCCATGTTGTTTAAAGACACTTCTGTGGTCCTGTGCCCAGCATTACAATATGCTGAAGGCTCACAGAACACTGTTACCTTCCCACCGAAGTGGTATCTATTTATCTACTCGCATCTGGATGTTTTCAAACTTCTAGGTGGGCAGGAGCTGAATGTCAGCACGCCACAACCCTCCATTCTGCCCAATAACTCTGAGACAGACATCTTCTCAAAGTATCCATTTTATTTGGATAGTAACTGGCACAACTTGGGTATCTAGAATCTGAAAGTTCCGGGCTTCTTTACAATAAGTTAAAAACTGCAAATCCATCCCTTACACCCATCATCACATCACATGCCCCAATCACCATCCATCCCAAGTTAAGACTTCCTCTCACTTATGCACTAAAGAACATGACCTTGAATTAGAAAAAGAATGTTATTCTGTCTAACTAAATATACTCCAAGAAATTCCCCCCTCCCACTTTCCCAGGCTCAAATGTGGCAGCGTGGGAGCATCTGGTCTCAATATGGCTTCCAAAGCTGACACTGAGGCAAGGACAGGAACTCACCCTGTCATGCAGCACCCGGGTCTCAAACCCAGCTTATCAGCTTTCCTGCCCACAAATTCAGTGTCTTTCACCGCTGAGCCCATGGTTCCTTGGTCTTCATAATCTCATCTCATTCTGAGCATTAGCCTTCCTACTTCTGTTTCTACCGTCTCCAATGACCAGCTGATATTCCTTAACGGTCAGCCTCTGTTTTCATTTCATGTTCTTTTTCATTTTACTCCTCAAATGATCACTGAATTTGCTATTTGTCTCTAGAGGCTCCTTTAAAAATAATTTTCCCTCTGGTGGGGGTGAATTGCTCCTGGAGAGACCGTGTCCAATATCTCCTGTTTTAGAAATCCATGTCTCTTTGGGACTTGTTTATCCTTTAGGAATTTGATCATGGTACATTGTCCATCTTTTGCCTGAGTTAAATTATTCAAATCTTCCTTTCTGAAGTCCAAGCTAAGGGTTGTGTTCTCCCTGCCAGGTTATCTTGATCTCTGTTATGACATACTTGCTGTCTCCTAAGGCACCTGACAACTTCAGTCCATCAACTCAATTCCTCTCTGTTGGTCAGAATCAGCTCCGGGATAATTGGCATTGGATTTCTCCTTTCCTCCTTTTTTTTAAAAACAATGAAATTGCCAGCTCGAGAGAATGAGAGAGATTTTAGACTTCTCGTCCCTAGATGAGCTGTAGTTTGGAGGAAATGAACTGGATGTACCCATTTCAAGAGGGCAGAAATCTGCTAAAATCACTAAAGTGGCCTGTTTTGAGAACCTGATGAGCTGATCTAGAAATAAAATAGCTAAATACAGTACAGGGTGAATTAATTCCATGTTTAGACTGTGTGAATTGTTTTTTTCTTTACATTCCTATCCTGAGAAAACATATACAGTCCCCTCACATCCTGGACACAAACTGTTTCAATTTCTCACCTCAGGATGCCACTACAGGGCATTGCATGCCAAAGCACCCAGATACAAAGATCGTTCCCACCTTCCCCATGCCATCATTCTGCTGAACACCTAATTCCCACAGCACTGTCTTAAACCTAAAGATATTTATCCTGTAGTCTGGCTGTGTTACGATTATCCTTCTCTCTTTCCTGCTATCTTCTCCTGTTGGTATCTTATGGTTTATTACTTGTTGTCTATGTCTTATGATGTATGATTGTAACAATGATTTATGTTCTATGACCTCACTTTGTTGTGTTTATGTACACTGAGAGCTTATGCAGTGGAGACAAATCTCTAGTGTGTTCAGTCAAACTTGGCCAATAATGAATTATTCTCTTCTCTTCTCTTCTCTTCTCTTCTCTTCTCTTCTCTTCTCTTCTCTTCTCTTCTCTTCTCTTCTCTTCNCCCGATCTCTTCCCTTCTCTTTATCCACAACTCAAAAACAATACTGATTTCATCATGTTAGTCTGCAGTAATTTTTGCTTTTTTGGTATGGATTTGCAACCCCTCTTTTTTTTTTTTTTTCACAAGTTCACCAAGCACGATAATAAATTCCCTCTTCTTCTTTCACACTTCTGACACTGAAGTTCCTTTATATATTTTAGACAATTTAGCCAGTGTCATATGCCATCAGCATGTCATATAAAATTTCTCTTTGGCTTATGGCACAGTGTAAATTTAACCCCAGTTCCTCACATTTTCTCTCATATTTCTCCCATACACCAAAATTTCCCCGCTATTTTGCTCCACTTCACCACCTCTTTCCATCAGAACCTGATGGTCTCACTAGGACTTCTATATTCAGAGTCATTAATTTTTTGCCCACTGGGGGTTTGGTTTGTTTCCATATCAAATGGGTTGGTTTTGGTTGGGTCTGTTGATTTTAAGCAAGTTCTACTTTTCAGTTTTAGCCTTCTCCTGATATAGAAGATGGAGTGGTAGAACCTAAGGGTCGTGCATAAGCGCACAATCATGCCTCTCGACCCTGTCCTGTTGTCCCCAATTGTTAGTTCCTATTTCTTATATTTAAATTTATGTTTATTTTTATTTCTATTGTATTGTAAGCTTTTGACAAAATAAATAAATAAAAATAAATAAAACCTGAGGTGGAGTCAAAAGAGAGATCAGCCTAAAATCCCTACGTAGCCACAATCAAACTAAGTCCAACCTCCCTTGACCCTTATCTAACTCAAAACAGGTGCTGACTGTTAGTTGAGAAGATTCCTGTAAGCAATAAATCAGTTTAACTGGACCTTCATGTATAGATCTGGTCTTTTATGTTTGACACCTGCTTTGTGCCCATGATGCCTAACAGATCCTATCTGCATTCCCACGTTGACATTTCCAGTTTTCCTCTTTCTGTTCTGTCACAGAGATGTTGAGACCAGAAATATCAGGGCTTGCTCGTGCTCCTCATGTTTCCAAGAACCCATTCCTATCTTGGCCTTTCTCTGTTTCCTACGTGTGGCTGTATTCCTAATGCCTCTGAGTTCTTCAGCTGGGCTTGTGCCTCAGTTTCCCCTCATCTTTTTTGTTTAATTCACAGCATGATTCTGATGATTTCTTTGGAGACTGTGAAACTTGGACATAATTTCTTTAGATGGATGGGTGACCATGTGGATTGGCTACATAAATAAATAAAGGATACATAAACAAATAAACCCAGTCCCCTCTGGTGTCCAGTTTTTTAAATCTTATAGTTTTTTTAAAAAAAAATAATAAAAACAAAAGCATTTGGAATGGATTCACATTCTAAAAAATTGGTTTCAAATTTATCTGAGCCCTTCGTCTCTTTGTAACTAAAGATTCTTAACTTTCTAAAATCCTAATTTAATCACCCTTTTGCTTTATATTCTGGGTGGTTGTGGAAAGTCCTTAAACTTAACATTTAAAACTTATTTCTATAAGGATTGAATGAAAATCACTCTGTTCTGTCAAAATTGTCAATCTAAATAATAACTGAAAAGCAATTAAGCAGCAATTTTGTGTTCCAAGAGATTAGAAAAGGATGTGTAGGAGAGAGCCCGAGGGAGGGGGTGAAACATATTATTGGTCTCCAGTCTCTTCATGCCCACAAGAGATCTAAGTACAGTCCAGCTTGAATTTCTTTGACTCTTACCCACCACCAATTTGCTTGGGCCACTAGTAGTTCAGATTCTTGTCAGGAGCTTAAGCTTCCAATAAATCTTTATGCCCATTTGAACTGCCTAGATCCTCTGATTGACAGGATGTATGCAAGCTTTGTGTCTCCAAGAGATTCAAACCTTCCAGAGACTATAGGAATAATAATAATGCTTTATTATTATTGTACGTGTATACACAGGGTACACATTACAGCAAAATTCACATAATAATTCACCCAGAGGCCAGACCCAACACTCACACACACATGACAATCCCCAAACACACCCCCACCCGCCAAAATTCCTTGCCCCCTAAAAATACACAAGCATCCACACCATAGACCAAGTAATATTGTCCAACAGCTCACTGATGGTGGTCCTTAAGTTCATTGATAAGTGCAATTATAGCTCTGGGATAAGAACTATTCAGAAAAACATGTGGTCCAAATTTGAATTGTTCTGTATCTTCTGCCAGAAGGCAACAGTTCACAAAGATTGTAAGCAGGATGGGAAGAGTCTCTGAGAATGTTGTGCGACTTCCTCAAACAGCGAGATTTGAAGATGTCATCCAGTGCTGGTAGCTGGAGCCCGACAATATTCTGGGCAGTTTTAATGAATCTCTGTAGAGCTTTTTTGTCTGCTACAGAGCTGCTCCCATACCATGCAAGAATGCCATTTGTCAGGACACTCTCAATGGACAGAAGTAGATGCTGAGATAGATTTATATTCCTGAGCATAAGAACAGCTGCCTAGGGCACTTGTGGGTAATCCAAAGTCCTCTTCTTGTCCAGAGAGGAGTTACAAAGAGCCAGACCAGACTTTTCATCCCCCAGCATTACTTTTCACAGAGCCATTTTGGGTTCACCATTCCCCACAAATTGGTTTTATAGGGTTCTTCATAGGGTTCTTAACCGTGTCTCTTCCTTGTGAGACATAAGTCCCCACTTAAAGTTACTAATTAGTGATGCAAGGCGCTGCCTACCCCTTTCTTTCTTGACTGGGTTATGTTTTAAACCAGGTGTCCACTTTCTTGATACAGGTAATTTTTGATACAGGTAATTCATTTAGTGACTGTTCAAAGTTACAATGGCACTGAAAAAAGTCGCTTATGACCATTTTTCACACTTACAACCGCAGCAATGTCCTCTTGCTCACATGATCAAAATTCAGACCCTTGGCAACTGACTCATTTCGTGCAGACTTTTTCCCAATATATTTTAGAATAGAATAGAATAACAGAACTGGAAGGAGCCTTGGAGGTCTTCTCGTCCAACCCCCTGCTGAGACAAAAAACCCTACACCACTTCAGACAAATGGTAGTCCAAGCTCTTCTTAAAAATTTCTTAAAAACTTCCAACATTGTGAATGTTGGAGCATTCACAACTTCTGGAGGCAAGTTGTTCCACTGATTAGTTGTTCTAATTGTCAGGAAATTTCTCCTTAGTTCTGGGTTGCTTTTCTCCTTGATTAGTTTCCATCCATTGCTTCTTGTCCTGCCCTCAGGTGCTTTGGAGAATAGCTTGACTCCCTCTTCTTTGGGGCAGCCCCACTCATATTTATGGCAGTTGTAGTCAGGGGTGGGATGCAAATTTTTAAACTACCGGTTCTGTGGGCCGGGCTAGGTGGGCATGGCCAGGTGGTCATGTGACTGGATGGGCATGGGTTTTTTTTGTCTCCTGGGCCTCAGGGAAGCCTCCTGGGTGAAGCAGTACAACAGCAAGGGGGGGGGGGAAATCAGCTGTGCAGTGTGATTTAGATTAGCTAGAAAGCAAGAAATCTGATAATTTTCTGCTTTCTAGTTAATCTAAATTGCGTGGCACAGCTGATCTTCAGAAAACAGCTGATTGGTGGGGGAGAAAAAAAAGGAACAACCTTGATCTTCGGAGCTTCCGGTTCTCCCAAACTGGGCTGAACTGGTAGAATCTCACCCCTGGTTGCAATTTCCTGGGGTCACGTGGTCCCATTTTGTGACCTTCTCGCAAGCAAAATTAATTGGAAAGCCAGACTCACTTAACAACCGAGACAAGACAGGCCGTAAAATGGGGCAAACTCGCTTCACAATGAACTTACTTAGCAAAGAAATTTCAGGCTCAACTGCAGCCGTAAGTCGTATTACTAGTTTCACCGCTTAAATCGAAACCACTCATAACGAAAGGAAGTTGCTCCATATTCTGTACCAATGCTTTCCCAATGTCCTCTCTGACTTATTTTGTTTTTTGCTTCTCACGAATTTCATGCAAAGCAATGGCATCAGGGAGATCTTTTTTAGCTCCCATCTGTTTATTGGTTTGAAGAGGGCCCTTTCCTTGATTTCCATAACTAATTGCAGCCAAATGGAGAATGAAACATTTAATCAACCGTGATTTGCTTTTGATAGTCCTGAGCGTATGAGAATGACTGGTTGATATAAAGATGAGCTGTATTTAATGCACAGGAGACTTCATTTTTTTTTCTGTATTCAAGCAGAGGGTACGATGGGGATTTTCAAGAGCTGAAACATATGGGGAGATTGACAGTTGTATTCTTTTGTTTGAGCTGCCAATTAAACAGACATCTCTTTCCCTGAAGGACCTTGTCAAAAGGCTTTCTTTGTTTTTCGTTGAAGACATCAAGGAAAGTCCACATTCTGGACAGAGAGAACTGCTGGTTTGAAAGAGGGGTCAACTGGTCATCATTATGGATACTTTTTCTCAGCAATCAGTCATCACCATGTGATTAATTTCTTCCATCTAGAATTTATTTTGGTTTTTGACCAATGCATGTTGGATGGAATTAAAATTTAACCTATCAACTGTGCGTATGATATTACCTATATATCCACTCGCAATAAAAGTTGTGGTGGCATCAAAAATATTGCTCATAATCTTGGTGTCATATATTTTGTGGAATAATAGACTGACTATATAACACAGTTAATATTTCACGTCATTGGGTAGAATGCTTACGTTTTATAATCTTACTAAGCAAAATTTTTCAATTTCAGTTTTCAAACCTTTATTGTCAATGCACAACATGTTTACCGTGAGATTGGCTGAGAGAGATATGCTTTATTTATTTTTTTATAAAAAGTTTCTTCTTACTCAGTCAGTGTTTTATGAACATGACCCATCAGAGTTGAAAATGTAGGCCATCGATGTTAAAATTGAACAGCCCCCTCTCCACAGAAGGGGAGGGATACCACATCATCTGTCTCCAGTCTACAACACAGTCCTTTCAACAGTTCCAAGAAGGATCTCCATACCTATTTGCACCACTCAGGTGACCCTGAGGGCACAGAAAAACCTCCAAGTGGTTTCAGCAACTCTCAGGAAGAGTGCCAACAACCAGATGACTGCATGGGATATAAATCTTCAGTCAGAACGGAAGAAGTTTCTTGGATGAGAAGCAAAATGTCTTCAAGGGAAAACAAAGAAAATCCAGTTGCCTTTTGAAAATACATCTTTGAGACAACCATAACCTGGATCAGTGGTGGTATGCTACCGGTTTGCACCGGTTTGCACGAACTGGTAGCAAAAAAGGCCTCTGACTGAGAGAAGGAAAAAAATCCTCGACAATCAGCTAACAGGAGAAAGAAGAGAAAAGCACAGGATTGGCCCTCCCACCGGCCCCTGCACTTTTCTCTTCTTTACCACCCAGCTGATTGGTGCTGCAGGCCTCAGCTGGTGTGTGGAAAGCTGTGCGCGCGTGTTAGGTGCATGCACATTAGGTTCACACACACACATGTGTGACCCTCAAAATGGTAGTGGAACAGGTAGGATCCCACTGCTGACCTGGATGACTGAGAATCTCTATTAGACATTCACAAATAGATGTTTTACCCTTGGACATACATATCTCATGTTACTCCTCTGTATATTTCTTCTCTGCTTTCTTTTTTTTTTTTTTCAGAAACATAATGCACTTCAATAGTTGACATTTTTTCATTTCAGAAGTATTGTTTTCAGGTCAGTTTTAAGGCCACAAATTCTGATGAATGGGGTGGACCTTCGCCCTTGTCTTAACAAGCAGCTAAGTTTGGCTGACCAGAAATTGGCTTTGATCTTAGAGCTGGCATGCTCGGTTTCACAGTATGTTCTTATGAGTTTTGTAATTTGGAATTCTGCCTCCCTATATCATTGTTGCTAGGGAGGAATGGATACGACAACTGCCTGCTTTCTTTGCTTTCATCTCAGTGTTTGTGCTAAATTCACTTTATTGGGTAAATCCAGGCATGAAAGCAACTTGTCTTTTGCTGGGATGTCTGAGTAGAGCAGGGAACATAGATTTAGTCCAAGTACAGGTAGTGCTTCACTTAGCTACAATATCACCCTTCCTTTCCTTTCCTTTCCTTTCCTTTCCTTTCCTTTCCTTTCCTTTCCTTTCCTTTCCTTTCCTTTCCTTTCCCTTCCCTTCCCTTCCCTTCCCTTCCTTTCCTTTCCTTTCCTTTCCTTTCCTTTCCTTTCCTTCCTTCCATTCTTCCATCTTCTTTCCTTCCTTCCTTTCCTGCCTCCTTTCTCTCCCTCCATTCTTCCTCCCTCTCTTCTCTCTTCCTTCCTTCCCTTTCTTCCTTCTTTCTCTCCCTCCCTCCTTCCTTCCGTCCTCTCTTGGACCTTGCCCTAGAGCTTCCTGTTCCTGTGGCAAGGGCAGGTATCCTATTGGCTGCTGTCAGAGTCCCATGGGGCTATGCAGTCATAGCTGAGGTTGTCTGTGTCCCAGGCTTGGTTGAACCTTGCTGGGTGATGCAACGAAGGGCAATTTCCTATTGTGGCTGAATGGCTTTGCCTTGAAGGATAATCCCATCCATCCTGAAGCTGAAGGTCTTTTGTCTTGTAGATCAGCTGGCATCAACATATCTGCTGGGGGCAGGATTGCTGGGGCTGAGTTTCTGTCTTTAGAAGCATGTTTCTCCTTTGGGGAAAATATAATATTCTGCCCTTTTAATTTTTCCTAAAATATTTCATTCTTCTAGGAGGGGAGTGGGTGCTCACTTTCTTCAGAGGGGTATAGCGTAATGGGAGAAAAAAAAGAAAAAAGGCATCAATTACCTTTGACACAGTCAAAGGTAAAAACATTACCTTGTTGTTTTCTTGTAATTAAGGGTTTGGCTTCTTGAGTTGGGGTGGTAGTCTCAGTTATGGTCTTTACTAGTAGTTCTAGGAACAGTCCGTATTTACATTTTTTTTCACCATGAGTAAATTCCTATGTGCATTCCCATATCAACATTCCATTTTTATCACTGCTTTGTATTCTGACCAAGGCTTCCAAGACCGTAATTAAGCACATGCTTAGTCCAAATAACTCTTGTTTTATTTCAACGCTGGGAATTATATGCACTCTCAGCCTGTAATGAGTCCCAAACCGTCCCTTGAAATAAGCACCCACCTTTCTCTCCTTTGAATTGCTGCTAATAACTAAAGTGGCAAATTAACTGTAAAAAACAACCGAAGTACAAAGTCCACACAGAACTTCAAGGTTTAATCGAACAGCATGAATGACTTTGCTTCCTGCAAAGGTTTCTCTACCTTTGCACTTCCTTTATATCTTAGAGGAGCGGCAATCACTTCCAAGCCTTACTCCTGAGTTGCTCCATTTATCTCAGCTGCTTTTGCCTTCTAGCAGCTCTGCGCACACTCACACTGGGAACAAGCTCCCTTTGTCCTCTTCCTCACTGCTGCAAGACTCTAGAGGCTCTGAAGACAGCACCCCACTCCCAGATGGCCCTGGCCCCATCTCTGCATCGGACGCAGGACCCTCATCTGACTCCCAGACTGGTCCCCGTTCTTCCCCACTGTCCGATTCAGCTGCCATCTGCGCAGGCTGCTGGAAAACCACAACACTTTGGGCCTTCCCAACCCATAACACAAGAGAAGCAGATGTACCACTATTGCACACAGCTGTTTGTCCGTCTTTTTAAAAACGCGCCTTGTGCACACGTGTGATTTTCCCTTCTGGGTTAAAATCCATGATCAAACATACAGGGAATTCTCAACTTACAAAGAGGTTCATTTACTGACTGTTTCAGAGTTACAACGGTGCTGGAAAAAAGTGACTTATGATGATTTTCCGCACTTTCGACCTTACGCATCCCCAGGATCAAAATTCAACTGGTTCATACTTATGACCATTACTGTGCCCTAAAGTCAGGTGACCCCCTTTTGATAACCTCCTGACCAAGAAGGAAGCCAGATTCACTTAACAACCATATAACTAATTTAATAACTGCAATGTTTCACTTAACAATGGTGGCAAGAAAGGATGTAAAAGGTGGGCAAAACTCAAAATGTCTTACTTAACAACAGAAATTTTGGGCTCAATTGTGGTCATAAGTCGAGGACTGCCTGTACTCCTCTTAACCTTCTACTTTCAACGCACCATAGCTCATAAGGATGGAAAGGGAGGGAGGGAGGTGGGAAGGAAGGAAGGAACTGTCCATCTGAATGCACCCCCCACTTCCTTTCACCCTGGCCCATAAGTCTCCCTGCTGAAGCAGCGTTCAGCTAATATTGGATGGGAATCCACCTATTAGTGCCTTGGGCAGTGATGATTTATTTAAAAGACTTCATAAAAGAACTCCGTAATGGCAGTTTCTATTTTGGAAAGTCCCCCCCTCCTCTGGCTTTTAATATATTATATTAATATAATATATATTATATTAACAGACACAGAGAGAAGGAGGTACACAGAGAGAGAGAAATTTCAAAAATAGAAATTGCTATGATGGTAAAATTTGGCCTGAGCCAGATTGGCCAGCTTGCTATTAATAAAAATACTCCCTTCGTTCCTTCGTTCCTTCCCTCTCTCCCTTTATCCCGCCCTCCTTCTTTCCCTTCCTTTACTTTCTGATATTCCTCCCTCCCTCCCTTCCACTTCTTTCCCTTCCCTTCCCTTATTTTCTCATCTTCCTTCCTTCTTTCCTCCTCTCTCCCTCTTCTTTCCCTTCCCTTCTTTTACTTTCTCATCACCCATTCTTCCTTCTTTCCTCCTTCCCTCTTCTTTCCCTTACTTCACTTTCTCATCTTCCTTCCTTCCTTCCTCCCTCCCTCCCTCCTTCCCTCTCCCCTCCTCCCTCCCCCCCCTCTCTCCCACACTTCTTTCTCTTCCCTTCCCTCAATTCCTCATCTTCCTGGTGGTCAGAATGCAGTACTGCAGACAACTCTGCCCACTGCCAGCAGTTCAAATTCTCACTGCTTCAAGGTTGACTCAGCTTCCGTCCTTCCGAGATGGGTAAAATGAGGGCCCAGATTTTTTGGGGAAATACGTTGACTCTGTAAACCATTTAGAAAGGGCTGTAAAGCAGCAATATAAGTCTAAGTGCTAAGTGCTATTGCAACTGCAGGTTAGCTCTGCCACTGCCAGCAGGTCAATTCTCACTGGCTCAAGGTTGGCTCAGCCTTCCCTCCTTCCAAGGTCAGTAAAATAGAGCCAGATTGTTGGGGCAGTAGGCTGGCTCTGTAAACCGCTTAGAGCAAGGACTTTCAAAACTGGCAAGTGTAAGATTGTAGCCTTCAAACTCCCAGAATCCTGATCCTGAGCTAACATGACTGGAGGAGGAATTCTGGGAGATGAAGTCCACAAGTCTTAAAGCTGTCAAGTTTGAAGACCATTGACTTAGAGAGTGTAAAGCACTATGAAATGGCTCACACTATTGCTCACACTTACTTTCCAAAAGACTAGAAGGCAAGACAAGAAACAATAGGTAGAAACGAATCAAGGAGAGAAGCAAACTGGCATTGAGGAGAAACTTCCCAACAATGAGGACAATTAACCAGTAAAACAGCTTGGCCTTTAGAAGTACTCCATCTCTTGAGGTTTTTAAGAAGGGGCTGGACAGTCATTTGTCTGAAATGGTATACGGTCTCTTGCTTGAGCATGGGGTTGAACTAGATGACCTCCAAGGTCCCTTTCAGCTCCATTCTGATCAATTGATGGACCTTCTGACAATGGGGAAGCCAGATTCACTTAATAACCATGTTACTAACTTGAACAACTGCTGCCATTCCCATAACAGCAGTGGTGGGATTCAGCCAGTTTGCACAAGTTCGGGGGAACCAGTTGTTAACTTTCTGAGCAATTCGGTAAACTGGTTGTTGGAAGAAATCATTAGGGCAGAGAATCGGTCATTAAATTATTTGAATCCCACCATGGCTTAACAGCCATGGCCAGGAAGGTAAAAATGGGACAAAACTCACACTGAATAGCTGTCCTGCTTAGGAATGGAAATTTGGGGCCTGGCTGTGGTTGTACGTCGAGGTCTAGCGCCCACCATTCAACCAGATAGTTATTGTTTCAGGTGTGAGGCAGTCAAATTGGGATTTAGTGGCGTTTCCTTGGTACAAAAGAAGTAGGAAAGTTGCCATTCTTTGAGCCGAACCTGAGCAAGGGCCCTAATGAGTTGGAAGCGACAGGCCAGGAGATTAGCTTGCGCGACGGACACCAAACAAAAGAATATTGATGGCATCGTCTTGCTTGGCTTCCAGAGGCCGGTCCTCCCACTTGGAAACAAATTGAATAGGTTGGTTGGGACACCTCTCAACACCCTTCCTGGCAGATGAGTTTCTTTTGCTGCTGGGTTTTGTTCTCCAGGCAGTGCATATTTTTTTTCCATTGCATCTGTTAATGCCCTTCCCTTCCCTTCCCTTGTCAAATGAACTCTGAACCTTTCCTTCTCAGGTGACAAGGAAAAGTTTGACCTGGAGGGCTTGAAAAACAGACCCACAGCTAGTCAAATGCAGCAACTTCAAAATGGTTGTCCCCGTAAAAGCCCTTCTCTTCTTAAAACTATGTAGCGAGATTTTTTTTCCCCTCTCTCCCTCCCTCTTTCTCCACTCCCCCCAGGCTCAGAATAACAGAGTTGGAAGGGGTCTTGAAGGTCTTCTTGTCCAACTCCTTGCTCAAGCAGGAAAGCCTATACCAAATGACTGTCCAATCTATTCTTAAAAACTGCCAAAGTTTAAACTTCTTTAAAAACTTCCAGGGTTTAAAAAAAACTCTCTGGAGGCTGGATAAGGGCCCATTTCTGGCCTTTCTGAACTTCCAGAAGGCCCGTTTTTTGCCCTCCCTGTGCCTTTGCGTGCACCTGGAACTTGCATCCAAAATGGGTTGCATGGGGACTCAGGGGAGGGGAGGGCAGGGGTGGGGTGGGAGGGGCCAGACAGGAGTGGGATTTGGCGGGGGGTTCTCCGAACTGTGCAGACTCTTAGCTAGGGGTTCTCCTGAACCCATGCAAACCCCCAGCAGCCCACCCCTGCTTTAGGGCCTGTCAAAGAGAGGAAGGGATTGTGTCATGCCCTTGGTTTGAGTCAGACTCTGAGGGAGAGGAGGAACAGCTGACAGGGAGTGGAAGTGCGGCTCTGGAGGTTGTGGAGGAGGCTGGGGAAGGACAAAGGCCGACTGGGCAGTCAGAGGAAGAACCAGGCCCATCCCCTCTTCATCCTAGGAAACACAGGGAGGAACAGAGAAGGAAACAACTTGGCTTAGGAGAGAGGAAGCAGCCATGATTCCCCTCATTGGTTGCAGCTGGGGAGAATAGTATATAAGAGAGACGGTTACAACACAGTGTTGACAGAAGCAAAGGGTGTTTTATTTTGGGCTGAAGTTATCTTGGTTGGCATCCTTCCAACAGACTGTGCCTTGTTATCTCCTTGAAGGTGGTAATTACTTATCCTGGTTCGTTGTGGAAATTCCTTCATTGTAGTTTGTTTTAGTTTTTTATTTCACCTCTATCTGCTCATTAAGTTCGGACTGTATTGCTTTCTTTTGAAGACTATTTTTGAATAAGTTTTACCTCCAACTGAGAATTATTGAACAGTGGGGCCAAGTTGGAGGCATTAAAGGACATTTATTTACATTTTGGATTTTGTTACGTTTGTGTTAACACTCCGGGTCATCACAGATTGACCCAATCTCTGTGGAGATTCTCAGTCATCCAGGTCAGACAGGTTTCTCAAGTGTGCTTTTCTTTTCTTCAAATGGGAACTTGAGTGTTTTTCCCCCCTTGAGGAACAACAAGAAAACGTTTCGCTTCTCATCCAAGAAGCTTCATCAGTTCTGATGGTGGGGGGAGGAGGGGAATGGAAGGATAGGTACTGACAGTTGAAATTGGATGGAGGGATAAGTTCTGATAAGATGGACAGCGGGTGCAAGGGTTGTATTTCTTTGCAGTCATCTAGTCCAGGCATCGCCAACCTTTTGGACCTCAGGGACCACCAAACTCATAATTTTAAATCCTGCGTACCGAGACCCTGGGAAAATCCCAAAAAAGTCTGCAGGAAAATTCCCCACCCCGTTTTCCTACCGATCAATCATTCTTTATTTGGGATTGCAGAATACAGTCTCCAGCTCCGTTCACAGGGGGAGAGAGAGAGAGACTTTTGGCTTCATGCAAGGAAAGCAGCAGAAGCAGCAGAAGTCTTTCTTTCTCTCCCCCAAACTCTGCCAGAAATGAGTCTTTGTGAGACTTGTCACACCATCATGGCATCTTGGAGGAGGAGGCCTTGCAGGGTCCCAAAGACTCATTTCTGGCAGAGTTTGGGGGGAGAGAAAGAAAGACTTTTGCTGCTTTCCTTGAGTGCAAACAAAAGCAGAAGAAGAAAGAAGCAGAAAGAAGCAGCCCGGTGGCCAGGCAAGGCATGTGGGGTGAGAGGGGCAAGTTCCCCCCCTCTGCCCTTTCTCCCCTCCCCTCACTACCTTGTGTTGTTCTTGTGGGCCATGTGGGCGGCACAGCCTTGTGTTCTTGCACAGCCTGAATTAAGTGCTTTGGGGGTAACATTTCTCTGCGGACCACCAAAAATTTCTCAGGGACCACCAGTGGTCCCTGGCCCACTGGTTGGCAACCACTAATCTAGTTGTTAGCACTCTTGGGGGAAAAAAAAACAACAACAGTTCAGTTGCCTCTTGAGGGGAAAAAAAGCACCTTTTATTGGATTTTATTTGGATTTATTCTCCAAAGCACCAGAGGGCAGGTCAAGAAGCAGTGGGTGGAAACTTGTTAAAAAAAGATTCAACATGGGATTAAGAAGAAACTTCCTGACGGTGAGAATAATTAACCAATGGAATGGCGACCCTTGGGAATTGCTGGTGCTCGATCACTGGATGTTTTCAAGAAAGATTGGACTATTAATATTAATTATATAAAGGTCTCCTGCCTTGGGCAGTGAGGTTGTACTAGAAGACCTACAAGGTTGCTTCCAGCCCTTAGGATTTTATGATTCTTGCTTGGCATTTGGCTCTTTGCTGTTTCTCCAGCCCTTGAGAATCAGGGGCAGGCTGCTGGGGGCTCTCAGGGGTTCGGGAGACCCCCAAGATAAGATTCTGTGCTGTTTGGAGAACCCACAAATCCCACTCCTGGATGGCCCCGCCCAACCCTCCCGTCCCAGGAGTCCCCATATGGCCCGTTTTGGATGCAGGTAAGTAAGTGCAGGGCATGCACGGAGGCTCAGGGAGGGCAAAAAATGGGCCTCCCGGACGTTCAGGAAGGCCAGAAATGGGCCTGTTTCCAGCTTCTAGAGAGCCTCTGGAGTGCAGGGAGGCTGTTTTCGCCCTCCTGGAGGCTCAAGAAAAGCCTCTGGAGCCCGGGGAGTGCAAAAACTCCCTCCCACTGTGGTGCAGGAAGCTGACTAGGCCACGCTCACCCAGTAACTGGGCAGAGAACCCTTTGCTAAAATGTTTGAAGCCCACCCCTGTTCAAGATGATTTCCTGCCCTTTTGCTTCAAACTGTCTGCTCAAAAAGAACCTGGGCAACTCTTCTCCTTCCTTTTGTGCCAATGAAAACTTGGTCCCTATTCCTCTTCACGTTACCCTTCCAGGCACAGTTCCTGCACTGTAACATTGTGGGGGAAGACTGAACATTTCTGAAAATAGCAAAAAAAAAAAAAAAAA
>BHFT01022098.1:49794-81620 GCA_004320025.1 Laticauda laticaudata
AAAAAAAAAAAAAAAAGACGTGGAAATCAGCCAACATCCTTAATTCCATCGGGGGAACATTTGACTGATTTGTTGATGAACATGCTGAACCTGGAGTCTCAGAAAAGTCACTGCAGTTTTTGTCCCTTGCAGAAGAAGGTAAAAGGTAGAGAGAGAACGTAGGAAATCAAGCTCTTTCTTTCGACTTTTCTTTGGTCTGTCAGCTTTGGAAGCCATATTTTATTTAGGAGCTTCCATGCTACCACATCTAAATGCCTAGGGTAGTGGTGGCTAACCTTTTTGGGCTCCTGTGCCGATAATTGCGTGTGCGCTTGCCTGCTCGTGCTCATGTGCCATCATCCAGAAGGAAATGCGCCCGGGGCCCCCATCAGGGGTGGGATAAAACAAGGTTAACTACCGGTTTGAGATTTACGAGCTTCCCTGCACGCTGGGAGCCACGCGCCTGTAAATCATCAGCAGCATGCTGTGTTCAGAGACGTAGCCTTTGAAACAGCCCTGTTTTCCTGCTTTTTCAACTACAGCCTTGTTGGGCAGCTGATGATGAAAAATCAGGAAATAAAGATCAGGTAAGAGCCCGGGTGGGCAAAAACATCAGCAGACATAGAACCGGTTCTATGTCTGCTGCTCTTCAGAGCTACCGGTTCTACAGAGGTGGACAGAACCAATAGAAACCCACCCCTGGCCCCCATGCCTCCTGTGCATGCACGCATAACCTGCGTGACCCATGCAACCCATGCTGCATGCTTCCGCACATGTGCGAGTGTCTCCTGCACGCTGCCGCACCCCCTGCATGTGCGTCAGATACCTGACCATCAGCTGTTGGGCAGGCGGCGCACGCACATGCTCAGTAGACCTTTTCTGGGTGTGTGATCGCGTGCCAGCAATTATGGCTCTGCATGCCACTTCTGGCATGCATGCCATAGGTTCACCACCACGGGCCTAGGAATTTGGGAGGGGGGGCAGAAATTTCATAGAGAGGTAGAAGTCTAGATATGACAGCATTCTTCTCATCAAGTCAAGGACAGCTTACCCTGCACCTGGAAAGGAATGGTTGGAGGAATGTCTGCAGTTGGGACAATGGGTGATTGACTGGTGGGTGCAGGGCAGTGGTGGTATTCTACAGGTTCGGCCCAGTTCTGCCAAGCTGGTAGCACGGATGAGCAGCAGAGACCGAACCGGTTCTCTTCACCACTCTGCTGTTGGGCCCATCCGCTCGCCTGGCTCCATACTCACCTTTACCCTCTGTTTTTGAAGCGCAGCTACTTTGCACGGCAAAGAAGAATGGTGTGTGGCAGCTGCTGAAGCGACCGGGAGAATGCAGGCTTGCAGGAGGTGAGTTGAAGCGCCTCTATGCTTGTACAAACACCTCTATGCCTGCACAAAGCGTGCATTTGGCATGTGCACATATGCAAAGTGTGTGCACGTACACAAAGCGCTTCCACCAAGCCATGCCCACCGAACCGGTGGTAAAATTTTTTTGAATTCCACCACTGATGCAGGGGATGGGGAGTTTGGTTTTTAATGATGCAAGGAAAATCTGGAACGCTCAGATTCGGGTTTTCCCAGATGTGCCTATATGACAACTCTAATAAAATGGAACTTTGAGGTTGTCTCGGAGTCTATTGGTTTGGAGTTTGTTAGTTGGGATGCTGACCTGGTCTTCAGGATGGACAAGGCAGCCCTCTCAAAAAGGCACATAGGTTCATTCTGCAATCTGTTAGGTTCGATTGCAGAATAACAGAATGGGAGGGGACCTTGGAGGTCTTCTAGTCCAACTTTCTGCACAAGCAGTAGACCCTATACCCATGATGGCGAACCTAAGATACACGTACTGGAAGTGGCATGCAGAGCCATCTCTCCAGGCATGCCAGCTGTTGGCCATTGCTCTTCTGGGTTCTGGCGCTCCAAACAACTGGGCTTCGTGCATGCAGGACCTCCGGAAACAGGAAGAGCACCTCCCTTCCCTTCCTCCCTCCCTCCCTCCCTCCCTGCTTCCTTCCTTCTTTCCTTTTTTCCTCCCTTCCTCTTATTCCCTTTTTCATTCTTTTTCCTGGTGACACTTAGAGAGGTAAAGCACTGTAAAGTAGTGTATAAGAGTTATTGCTATTATTATTATCTAGATCAGTATTTTTCAACATTGACAGCTTTAAGATGTGTGTCCCCAGCCAGCAGGAATCCTGGGAGTTGAAGTCTGCACGTCTTAAAGTTGCCAAGGTTGAGAAACAGGGATGTAGAGTCTGTTGCTGGATTTTTAAAAAATAATAATAATCCCCATTCGCTTCTTTAAACAAAGATCTGAAAATGCCTTCATGGCTGATGCTCTTGGGAGAGTCGATTTTTTTAATTTGTTTTTTTATTTCACTGCATTTTTACATTAAAGGTGACAGTGATCAAAACTTGAGAAGTGCCGTGCATGGTTCATAATTGTTCCTGGATGGTGGTTGCTGTCCCAAAAAAGCATGCCAGAAATGGATTCAACCGGGGGGAAGTCTTTTTCTCAGAAAAGAAAATCCACAATATCGAATACGGTAATAGTCCCTATATTCCTCAGAAGTATGACAATATTACTTTTCTTCTTAGCAGCTATGTGACTCCCGGGTGTAAACATACTGGAAATTAAAGAAGCTTAAGGAATTTCTTTTTGAAGTCCATCTCCTAACTCAAGGGTTGGCAACCTGCAGCTCTGGAGCCACATGTGGCTCTTTCATCCCTCTGCTGCGGCTCCCTGTCGCTGGTCGGTTCCACAATTGATAGGGCTTTCGGTTAGGACAGGTAGAGGATAAAGGATGCCATGCTAGGAGGAGACTTTATGGTGGGGGAACAGGACTTCCGGTTGGCTCCACAATTGATAGCGCTTTCAATTAGGACAGGTAGACGAAAAAGGACACAGCGCTAGGAGGAGACTCTATGGTGAGGGAACTGGACTTCTAGTTGGCTCCACAATTGATAGGGCTCTATGGTGGGGGAACTGGACTTCCAGCTGACAGAGGAAAAAGCACGCCGTGCTAGGAGGAGACTCTATGGTGGCTTCTGGATAGGACCTTTGTGGCTCTTTGAGGTGTTTAAGGTTGCCAATCCCTGCCCTAACCTGTAGGCATGGGTGGCATTCTAATGGTTCAGACTGGTTCGGGTGAACCGGTAGTTCGGGTGATCCTTTGGCCCCTGTCCATCCATCCCTGCTCTTTTCCTGTGCTTTATTTCCTTGTTTTTGAGCCCAGCTGATTCACGTGGCAGAGCGATTTGCCATGCATCAGCTGTTTTACTCACCAGAGATGCAGCAGAAGGTAAGTATCTGATAGCTAAAAATGGTCTTTTCTAAATGCTGTGTGAAGTGTGTGCTCACCAAACTGGTTGTGACCCTGGTTGAATCACACCACTGCTTGTAGGAAAAGGAGTGGCAGAAACTGGGGGTGGAATCAAAAGAGGAATCAGCCTAGAATCCCTACTTGGCTGCATTTATTGGGAATAAATGACCAAATTCTCTCCAGGTAGTGAGTGGTCAAATCTTGAAAAACACATGGCGATATCATCCACATGCTGCTACACCACAATGTCAAAATTTCACAGGAACTTGCCCAAGTGAAAGAGAAGTGGTAGAATGTAGAGGCGGAATTCAAAGAGGGATTGGTTTAGCATCCCTACATAGTCACAAGTTGAGGATTCACTTCACAACTATGGCAAGAAAGGTCGTATAATATGGTCATAACCAATGTCTCACTTATTGACAGAAATGCTGCGCTCAATTTAGTCGTAGGTTGAGGATTCACTTTGCAACTATGTCAAGAAAGGTCATAAAGTGGGGGCATAACCAATGTCTCACTTAGTGACAGAAATGTTGGGCTCAATTCTGGTTGTAAGTTAAGGACTGCCAGTTTTTCCATATATAGCGCTAGGGTTACTCAATCGCAGGGTGTTCACTATCAATTTTGCACTGGGACGATGTGAAATTTTTCTCACTTCTTCATGGCTCTAGAAAAATCTCTGGCGTATCTGAAGAACAAAAAGTCTGCTTCAGTTCTTAGGAAAAGACCTTCAAAAACCTTTTTTCTTTTTTGAAGAATCAGCAAATGAGATTGTACATGTGCATATGATAAAAAAAGTTGCAAAGCTGGAGAAAAAAATAATAATAATGCCACATCTGCAGATGTAATTCGTGAGTCATTCATATAATCCTCATCCATGAAAGATAAAATACGCAAGAATGAGAGATAGAAGAGGGAGGGAGAGAAAATAATAATAATAAAAAGGACAGTTTTATTCCAGAATGAACAAAAGAGCAATGATGGAAATGAGAGAGAGAGAGAGGAACTACGGAGCCCAGTTCCCAAACTTTAATGGAAGAATTTAAAGATGTATTTTTTTTTTAAAGAAAAAAATAGAAGATGAGAATGTTACCCACCATTTTCAGAAATGGATTTTTTTTTTTGAAGAAGCTGAAGCTCATATTGCAAATGGGGGAATTTAGCCCAAAGATGGAAAACAAGCGGTCAGTGTCCAATGAATGATTATGGACAAGAGACTTTATTTTGTCTTTTCGACCAAGCGAATTTTACGTCTGACTGCTTTGGAAAAGAAAGGACGGAGCGGAAAAAGACTAAACGGTAGAGAAAAACGGAGCCCAAGTGACGTTTTTCTTTTTTTTTTTTTAAACTCTTTCGGCGAAAGCGTCTTTTTTTTTTTTTTTTNGGGGAAAGCGTTTTTTTTTTTTTTTTTTTTGAGCTGTTTAACATCCCGCATCCCTGATGAATTTGAAAGCGGCGTTGCCTGGAACATCACTTCCGGGAGAAAGAAGTTTTACTTGTTGTGAACAATGAATGATCACAGGATGATAATTGGATTTAACAGGTTCCCCGTTGCTCTGGGGCGTGTGTGGGTGGGTGAATAAAACAGCAGGGGAAGGTCAAAGTGAAAAAGAAAAAAAAAAGACTAAATTTTGAAGCGCTGGGAAGAAAAAAAAAAAGAGCAGAAAAAGTCCCCAAAGGATACATTAATTACCATTCTAAATCTTCTAAATAAAAGAACCAGAAAGAAATAATCAACGTGTTTATTCCTGTTGATCTACGTCCTGGCTTAATTTTTTTCGGAAATTCAAGTTGCCTCCGGGACGCACGGTTGCCCTCTGGTTGGGGGAGGTCTCCCATCCTCCAGACTGGACCCCCCACCTCAATTTTGTCTCCTTCCAACCCAGCGCCTCAAATAATCCCACCGGGTCAAGACTCCGTCCCCACTGCCTGCTTTTTCGCGATCCCGCCTGAGGAGATCCGGGTGCGCCTCGCCGCGCCTTGGGCTGCCCCAGAAGCAGTTCCCCTAGACTATTTTTTTTTGGGGGGGAGGCTACTTTGCTTCTCAGCCCCTCGGCTGTTTTTTGGGGGGGCTGCTCCGCTTCTCAATCCCACTCCCCAGTCCCAGATGAGGGTCTCCAACTGGGGCGCACCCCGCCGCGCCTTGGGCTTCCCAGAAGCAGTTCCCCTCGACTGTTTTTTTTTGGGGGGGCTGCTTTGTTTCTCAGCCCCACTCCCCAGTCCCAGATGAGGGTCTCCAACTGGGGCGCACCCCGCCGCGCCTTGGGTTGCCCAAAGGCGATTCCCCCCCCCTTTTTTTTTTGGAGGNCCCCGCCGCGCCTTGGGTTGCCCAAAGGCGATTCCCCCCCCCTTTTTTTTTTGGAGGGGGAGGGAGGCTGCTTTGCTTCTCAGCCCCTCTCCCCAGTCCCAGACGGGGCTGTGTGTCTCCAACTGGGGCCCTCTCGGAAATCCTCCGGGCTGCCTCTCTGCCCTGCCACCTTTTGCGCGGAGCGGACGCCCCGAGAGGCTCCCACGCTCAGCTAGGGCGCATCGCCAAGCAGAACTGCGCGATTTCAATCCAAGCCGAGGCTGGTCTTTGGGCGCGCTGCGCGATGGAGACGCGCGTACCCTGCGAGAGAAAGGCCAGAAGAAGCGCGGGGGAGGAAGCGGACCGAAAGCAGCTGCCCTCCCTCTCTCCCGCTCTTTCTCTCTCCCTCCTTCCCCGCCTGCCTCCGTCCCCTCCCCGCTTCGCTCGTCCGCCCGCCGGGGCGCTGTGAAGCGCAGCCTCCTTGACGTCAGGGCGCGGGTGGTGCGCGGCATCTTCCGCGCGGGGGTCCCCGGCCGGGTGGCTGCGCGCTCCGGGCGCCCCAGGGAAGGAGGCGCGACGGGCTGGGCAGCCGTGGACCGCTGCCACCGCCGCCGCCGCCGCCGAGGACGACCGGCGCACCGCAGAAGGCGACCAAAGCCAGGGCGGACGAGCCCGGGGAACCGGCTTGAGAGCGCCTCGGCCTCCCTCCGCCTCCGTCCCGGGTCGACCTTGGCCATGGCAGCCGCCGAGATGGAGAGCGCGGGCGAAGGGGAGCTGGCGGAGCGCGTCTTGCTGAACGTGTCGGGCCTGCGCTTCGAGACGCGGCTGGGCACCCTGGACCAGTTCCCGGAGACGCTGCTGGGCGACCCGGCCAAACGGCTGCGCTACTTCGATCCTCTACGCAACGAGTATTTCTTCGACCGGCACCGGCCCAGCTTCGACGGCATCCTCTATTTCTACCAGTCCGGGGGTAAGCTCCGCCGGCCGGTCAACGTCTCCCTGGAGGTCTTCGCCGACGAGGTGCGCTTCTACCAGCTGGGCGAGGCGGCCTTGGAGCGGTTCCGGGAGGAGGAAGGCTTCCTGCGGGAAGAAGAGAAACCTCTGCCCACGCACGAATTCCAGCGTCAGGTCTGGCTGATCTTTGAGTATCCCGAGAGCTCCGGCTCGGCCCGGGGCATCGCCATTGTCTCTGTGTTGGTCATCCTCATCTCCATCGTCACCTTCTGCTTGGAGACCTTGCCGGAGTTCCAGGAGGAGCCGGCTGAGATCCGGGATCCCACGGGCCAGGCGCCACGGCCGGGCATCCTGGCCGACCCTTTCTTCGTCATTGAGACCACTTGCGTCATCTGGTTCACCTTTGAGCTCCTGGTGCGCTTCTTCACCTGTCCCAGCAAGCCCGAGTTCTCCAAGAACATCATGAACATCATCGACGTGGTGGCCATCATCCCTTACTTCATCACTCTGGGCACCGAGCTTGCTCACGAGCAGCAGAAGGGGGAGCTCCAAGGCAACAGCAGTGGCCAGCAGCAAGCCATGTCCTTGGCCATCCTACGGGTCATCCGCCTGGTCCGAGTCTTCAGGATCTTCAAGCTGTCCAGGCACTCCAAGGGGCTGCAGATCCTGGGACAGACCTTGAAAGCTAGCATGAGGGAGCTGGGTCTCCTCATCTTCTTCCTCTTCATTGGTGTGATCCTCTTCTCCAGTGCCGTCTATTTTGCCGAGGCCGATGACCCCGAATCCTACTTCTCCAGCATCCCCGATGCCTTCTGGTGGGCTGTGGTCACCATGACCACGGTGGGCTATGGTGACATGAGCCCCATCACCGTGGGAGGAAAGATTGTGGGCTCCTTGTGTGCCATTGCCGGCGTGCTCACCATCGCCCTGCCCGTACCGGTCATCGTGTCTAACTTCAACTACTTCTACCACCGGGAGACAGATCAAAGTGTCCTCCAGGACGACCCGGGGAGTGTTCAGGGCAGCTCAGCCGAGGAAGCGAAGAGTAAGAACTCCTCCTGCAAATCCATGGTGCATTTGGAGCACCTTGACGAGACCCACAACGGGACCAGGTCTGTGGAGAAAACCAATATCCGAGCCAACAGCACCATAGATCTTAGGAAGTCCCTCTACGCCCTTTGTATGGATTCGACCAGGGAAACTGATCTGTAAGGAGGCTGTTGGTGATTTAAATCAGGGAACAAATGACATTCATTTTATTTATTTATTTTTATGTATTTATTTTTTTATTTTTTAAGTTTGGTAGCTTCTCTAAAAACATCTCCAAGTTAGTGGATTCTTTCTAAAAAAAACAACAACAATTCATTCCTTTGGATGACTCAGCAAATGCTTGAGCAAAGATTTACAACCAGCAAAAGAGTTAATAGGACATCTTTTTCCCATGATCCGAGGGGGCCTTTGGTAGAAAAAGGACTTTGCTTGCAGAGCAAATTTATTTTCATAAACCAACTCAAAATACTGGGGATTTCTTATATAGGTCATTGGTAGCCCCCCCAGCCTCAAATCCCCTCCCCTCTTATCATCCCATCTTCTAAGGCCATTTCCCCCCCTCTCCCATGAATAGTAAACAAATTTTTGTAGGTACCATCATTTCAAGCTAAAAAAATATTTCTATTTTTAATATGTATGATGAAAATAGCCATGTTACTGTGATATAGGAAACCATGAATTCTATATAGACTTTTTAGCTAAGGAATAGATTTCTTATTTTAAAGTTAAAAACAACAACAACCACTACCCCTTTCCTTGTATGTGTGACGAGTCCTGTTTTCAGCATTCTGGTAACAAAAAACATTGGCGTTTGTCTAAGTTTTGTACCTTTGGTGAGAATTAAATTACATAAATGGCAATCTTTATTCTGTAAAACTGTTTACCCCTGCAAGATTGCATCCTGTTTCTGGCTGTCACTGAGGCCAGATGTCAGCAGCTGGCATGCTTGAAGGACCTGGGTTTTTTCTAAATACAGGTAGTCTTTGACTTATGACCACAAACGAATCCAAAATTTATACAGTTTAAGGGAGAGAGTCGGCAATGTTGTTCCATGTTACAACCTTTCTTGTCACAGTTGCAAAGTGAATCCGTGCAGTCCTTAAGTGAGTAACCTGGTTGTTAAGTGAATTGTGCTCTCCCCCGACTTTACTTGTCCGAAGGTCGCAAAAGGGGATCGCGTGATCCCAGGGACACTGCAACCGTCATAACTGTGAATCAGTTGTGCCAAGTGTCTGAATTTTGATCATGTGATTGTGGGGATGGCTGCAATGGTCTTGTGAAAAACGCTCGTGGGTTGCTTTTTTTTAGGACCATTGTAACTTTTGAATGGTCACTAAATGAACTGTTGTAAGTCGAGGACTGCCTGTAGAACATTCCTGGGTTCAGTTTAACAGATAACAGATAATCAGAGTTGGAAGGGACCTTGTAGGTCATCTAGTCCAACCCCCCCATCCAAGCAGCGAGACCCTTACACATTTCATGACAAACTGGCTAGTTCCTACAGTCTCTGTCTTGAAGGTCTCAATGATGAACGCATCCACACAACTCTCTGTAAGGCTGTATCATTGTTCTCACTGTCAGAAAAGTTTATCCCCTTATTTCCCAAATTAAATCTCTCCATTCAGTTTCCAAGTCCAATTGTTCCTTGATCCTGGCTTGTAGAAATAGACTTTTGCACCCCATTCCATCCTCTGTGTGGCAACCCTCAAATATTGAAGGCCTGTCTCTCCTGTCTCCCCTGAGTTTTTCTCACTCGACTAACCAAACCTCAGGATCAGAAACAATTCCTGTACACTGTTCTACATATGTTATAGGCTCCAGTCCCTCATATCAACCTGGTTGCTCTTCTCTGCAATCTTTCTAGAATCTCAACATCTTTTTGTGGTAAATGTGTGAAGACACAAAACTGGATGCAGTTAGCATCACAGGAATGCAGTACTCCAGTCTTTATATAAGGCTTTATAGAATGAGTATTAAGTACATCCCTTTGATCTTGATTGTTAATGGCAATTTTAGATTGCATTAGCATTTGTTGGGGATAGCTTTTTTGGCGGCTGCTGCACACTGCTGGCTCCTATTTAGCTGGTTGTCCACAAAGACTCCAAGATCCCTCTCCCAGTTTCTGCTATTGAGCCTGATTTCACCCAGTCTGTATGTGTACTTTTGGTTTTTCTTGCCTAAGTGGAGGACTTTACATTTAACAAATCAAAAAGCTATGGAGTGGAGCGCCAGAAAAACGTTTTAGCAATCGCGGAGCTTTTCGGATTGAGTTTTCTGAATAATTAGTTTTCTGATGGGGACCTAGATATGATTTATGTCTTTGGGGGAGCTGGTCACTGTTTTAAAATGACTGTTTTTAAATTTAAGTGTCCAGTAATGGACTCTTGGGGGGGGGAAACCTAATGGAAAAGGTAGAAGTTATTAAATAAAGCTTTTATGGATTCCACTTTGCACTAAGTAGAAATCAGTTGACCTCATTTTGAAATAAGATGGATTGTTGCCTCGTAGATTATTGGTTGATGGCTGACAGGACTTTGTTCCTTAAGTTCAACCCTCTTATGTTCAACTTAGATCACGAAGCCTGCAGAGAAAGAAGATGACTCCAATCCCTAGGAGGACATCCATCTTCTCTGGAGCTACAGACACAGGACCCTTCTTGGTTTGACTGTCTTCTCTTGTCCATCTTACACATCTGGGAAGAGAACGGTTGAATGTCTATGGCAGGGGGGTCTTCAAACTTGACAGCTTGAAGATTTGTGGACTTCAACTCCCAGATAAGGAGGAGGTCAGTACAATCGAGTCCTTAAGACCCTTAACTTCAGGTGTAGTCTTAAATTTGCCAAGTTTGAAGAACCTTGGTCTGTGGAACTTCTCCCTCATCTAGGTCATGAATGTCCCAAAGATGCTTTTTTGCAAAAGGCAACTGGACTTTGTTTTTTTTCCTTGAAAACAATTCATATGTCACCCAAGAAACATCTTCAGTTCTGAACTTTCTAAACCAAAGGCTCTTCTTGGATGAGAAGCAAAACATTTTCAAGGGAGAAAAAACCCCCCAAAATAAAGTCCGGTTGCCTTTGGGAAAGGAATGATTAATTCCTGAGTAACGATATGTACCTACAATATTCCTAACTCCTGATCATGAATTTGATCTGAGAAGGCACAACTCAAGCCAAGGTAGCTTAAATCCTTCTTGCCTTGCCAATAAATTGCGCTCTTCTTTTTCTTTTTCTTTTGTCTTCTGCTGAATGGATGGGATTATGTAGGTTTGGGAATGCAGCCATCACAATCATGACAAGACTTTTTATCTTCCTTCCTTCCTTCCTTCCTTCCTTCCTTCCTTCCTTCCTTCCTTCCTTCCTTTTTGCAATGGACTGCTGCAAGTTGAGTCAGGGCAACCAACACTTCTTTGTCTGTCCAGCAGACCCTGGAAGGAGAAGGCGGGGGAGGGAGATAGCCATAACCCAATTTTGCTGAATTTCTAATTAAGATTCTCTTCCAGGATTCCAGAGTCCCTCGTTCTTGCTTTAAGGCAGGGAGGAAATAAATAGACTTGATCCGAGTCTGTAAATTAAATTAAACTATGCTTTTTTTTTTGAAGTAGGTTTTCAATTATTATTATTATTAGAAATGTGGTGTTCTTTTTTTGAATTGCAAATGCTTGCAGCAGAGGTTTCTCTTTGGAGGATCAAGCATATTTGATTTTAAAACCATGCAGAGGGAATTATCTTCATTATTTTCTGATGAGCAGCTGTGGGAAATGGAATCTGAGTACATGATGGACTTTAAATCCACCCAGATTACTAGCTTGTGAGACATAGATGGGCAAGGGGTTGGTGGCTGAGCATTTCAGCAAAATTTCTGCCTGCCAGGAAGGGAATTCTTTCATACATTATCTCGGGTGAGCAAGTCTAGTTTATTTAGAGCTGACAAGAACTGCTCGATTGCTCATAGAATTAAGGAAAACCCTTCGGTTGGAAAGGCACACTTCAGAACATTGAGTCCAGCCTGGAATCCAAATTCAATTCAATAGCAAAATTGGAAGGGACTTTGGAGGTCTTCTAGTCCAACCCCCTGCTCAGGTTTCCTACCTGGCTTAAACCATTTCAGACAAATGGTTGTCCAATCTCTTCTTTAAAGCCCCTAAGACAGATTGACTTTCTAGCCCAATGTTCCTCAGCCTTGGTTGCTTGAAGATGGGTGATCTTCAGCTCTTAGAATTCCCCAGCCAGCATGAAATCTGCAGCTCTTGAAGCATTCTGGCTAGGGAATTCTGGAAGCTGAAGTCCACCCGTCTTCAAGCAACCAAGGTTGAAGGATTCTGGCCCAACCTCTGCTTGAAAGGGGTGACCAGCCTCTCCTTGAGTTATTGCTTGGAATGAAGTTCTACTGTTCCATCAAAATCCATCTTCTCATCCTTCTCATCCTTTGTCCTCTTTGTCTGAAGGCTCAACATTTGCAGCTCCTTCAGTCTCCTTCCAGATATTTTCTTTCAGTCCAAGCAGAATAGTGGGTAGGCACTGAAAACCAAAAGAAAGTACAGACAGAAGTGTAACATTTGTAGTAGGTAGCCAGTAGATAGCAGTGTTTACAAATTTGGATCTACGGTATATACTCTACGCTTTTTTGTTCCTGTTTCCTATTACAGTTATATAGTTGAGCAGTAAAGCACATGGTGTTTGTACAGAAAAAAAAAAAAGAACACTACGAAATATATTTGACTTAAAGATTGCCGTGGTAGGATTATAGTGGGTCTGTGAGTTGCTGATAAAACTCCACAAACAAGAGTTAGGGAAAGCTTTGTTTGTCTTTTTTTTTTGAAAAAAATTTTTTTTAATTTTTTTAACAATCCAAAACAAAAACAAATAAAAGCACCTTTCAGTTCTAAAAAAAGAGAAGTGAATATTTGTAGCCCAGGGTTCAACGGTGGGGTCGTTGGTGCTCTCAGAGCTTGGTTGTTTTCATTCCATTGATTGACTAGGCAAATGTGTTGAGCAGTGATGATGTTCCCTAGTTGGGTGATGAAACATCTGCAAGAAAACCACCATACTCGAAGAGCACCAAGGACCTCATGGAGAGTACAGTATCTCAGGAGCCAAGAGGAAGGATTTCATTGCCAACCCATCTCAAAAAGTTCCTTTCTCCAGGCCATTGTGCACTCTGGCATCTTTGACATACTTTCCCGTTGTCTTCATTTCTAGTTCCCCAAACCTCCTCATTGCCTTCCTTTGTTCTACTTTCTCTGAATAATTTAACATGTGATGTCCAGAATTGAATAGAGAACTCAAAATGGGCTTGGAGCTGAATGTAATTCCTTCTTCTTCTCATTTAGAAACAGTACTTCTGCTGACATCTTAGTACATCTTCAAATCCCAGTGGTTTTGGTAACCATCTTTACACTGGTGACTTATATTCTGTTTATAATCCAATATGTCTCTCAGGTAACATTAACCAAGCCATTATCCTGCTCCTCTCTTGCTATCCTGCACATTTTACTTTCATTTCTAGATGAATAATAATTAATCAATCAGAATAGAGCCGGAAGGGATCTTGGAGGTCTTCTAGTCCAGTCCCCTGCTGGAGACCCTACACAGTTCCAGACAAGTGGCTGTCCTGTCTATTCTTTAAGATCTACAGTGATGGAGTGATGGAGCCACCACGATTTCTGGTGGCAAGCTGTTCCACTGGTTGATTGTCCTCCATGTTAGGGAGTTTCTCCTTAATTCCAGGTTGCTTCTCTCCTTGATTAGATTCCATCCATTGTTTCTTGTCCTGCCTTCTGGTGCTTTAGAGAATAGCTTGACCCCTTCCTCTCTATGGAAGCCCCTCAAATATTGGACGACTGCTATCTTGTGTCCTTCTTTTGTTCAATTTCATGCTGTTATTTCTCAACCCTTTCCCTCACTTAATCAATAACTTTTTGTGAATGTTACTGCTGCATTCCGGAGCATTAGCTATCCCACTCAGTTTGATTAGAGTCTTCTTCTCCTCTCCACCCAAGCCATTAATAAAAAAGCTTGATTAAAAATGGACAACCCAGGACTGATTCTTGGGTCAATAGCTCCCTTCAATTTGAAGGGAACACACAGTGCTTTCAATGGGATTATCGATTTCTATTTCTGCTTATTTGTCATTCCATCTAGCCCACAATTAACTAGGTTGGCAATAATGGGCAATTTATCAAATGCTTTGCTGGAGTCAAGATATATTATGTAGACAGCGTTCCATGATCAGTTGGCATTTCCCATGATGTATTAGGGCAACTACCAAAACAAAAACCAAGGCAAGAATCTGGCAAGATTTGTTCTTGATGAAAAAAAAATCATTTCTGGACTTACTCCATAGTTTCCAAAGTGCTTGCTATAGTATTTGTTTAACATTATTCCAGAATTATTCAGGGTACTATTTCAGACTGTAAGAGCAACCAAGGTGATTAGGGGACTGGAGGCTAAAACATATGATGAACAGTTGCAGGAACTGGGCCTGGCTAGTCTAGGGAAGAGAAGGACCAGAGGAGACATGATAGAGGTCTTCCAATATTTGAGGGGCTGCCACAGAGAGGAGGAAGGGGTCATGCTATTTTCTAAAGCACCCCAAGGCCAGACAAGGAACAATGGATGGAAACTGAACAAGGAAGAAAGATTCAACCAGGAAATACGGAGAATTTTTCTGACAGTGAAAACAATCAATCCATAGAACAGAAGTTGCCTTCAGGAGTTGTGGTTCATCACTGGAAGCTTTCAAGAAGAGATTGGACTCCCATTTGTCAGAAATGATGTTGGGTCTCCTGCTTGGGTGGGGCTGTTGGGTTGGACTAGATGATCTATAAGGTCCCTTCCAACTCTCTGAATCTGTTTAATCTCCAATAGCCATATTTATATCAATGGGATGTACTAGTCATTTGTTTTCATAGGTACTGTTAAGTTTCTTCCATCTCACTCTTTGGTTGCTTCGATTGGACTGCCGTTCGTCAGAAATGGTGTAGGGTCTCCTGCTTGGGTGGAGAGATTGGACTAGATGACCTCCAAGGTCCCTTCCAACTCTTCTAATCTGTTAAATCTGTTAAAAGTCTTCTTTCTTCTCCTTTCAATCCTTAAAAGCAGAGATTTCTCCCTTGCAAAGATAAAGAGAAGAAGACTCAAATCAGTTAGGACAATGACCTCAAGGAATTGGAGAATTTATTTATTTAGGAACTTAAAAAAACCTGTGGTTTATTTAAGAACTTAAAAAAAACATTGGCACATAATTATGGTTGGTTGCACAGTCAGCCAGATGCTCAAGGTTGGATTTGGCATTTTCAATCCACCTTTCCAAGGACCTGGAATAGGCAAATGTTGACTGGTTGTGTTGGAGGGACCATGCAAGATATACACTGTTCCAAGTAAAGTTCCTTTTTGCAAATGACTGTTGGGGACTTGGCTTCCTTTGCCCATTGGCATTCTATTTCTATTTGCAGGTGTTTATAATGGTGTCAAATTCTCTCATTCTTTCTCATCTATTTTGCTGCCTCCAGGTGCTGCTGTGCAGACTTGTTTGCCTTTTTTAATCGGCATCGTTAAGTCTCATATGTTGCACAGCAAGTGCTTGCCTGAGTTTTAAAATCCCAGGGAACGTTAGCTCCTTCGTTTTTCTATTTAGTGTGTCTGTTTTGTGGTCCCCACCCATTCTTGTTGGCAGGCGACTGGCTTTTCTCACCGATCTTCCAAGGCACCATTGTTGCTACTTTGTCATGTCGCCGTCTGTGGCCCAGCTTTTGGGATCTGCCTGCAGCTGCTACCTCAGTAGTTCATCGTTCCTTCAGCTTATTTGTAGAGGCAGTATTTGCTGTCTGTGGCTGCCTTTTCAATTCTGGATTTGTACGCGTTTGGTTCTTAAGGTTTGGTCTTGTGCAGCCAGAATGAGCCCCTCCATCTCTATCTTCCACTTTCCTTGCTCCGAGGCGTTGCTAGGTCTTGTGGTTATCTGCATTGTCTGTTAGTGTGTGTGTGTGTGTGTGTGTGTGTGTGTGTGTGTATTGGCCATGTATTATTTTTTAGCTTGCCATATCTCTTTTCCATTTTCCATTTGGTCTTCCTGGTAGGCCAGTTCGGTTTCTCCGGTATTCAGTAAGCCTTCATGGCAGTGGTAAGATTTGAATTTTTTTACTACCGGTTCTATGGGCTTGGCTTGGTGGGCGTGGCAGGGGAAGGATACTGCAAAAATCCCCATTCCCTCCCCACCCCATTAACCTACTTTCCAGCTCCATTCTCCTGTGCAGGGCAACCAAAGAAGACCCAGCCGATCAGCTGAAGGGATGCAGGTGAGGCCAGAAGTGGTCTTCAGCAGGTTCTGACCAGTTCTGGAAAACCGGTAGCGGACATTTTGAGTAGTTCAGAGAACCGCAAATCCCACCTCTGACTGGCCCCGCCCCCATTTATGCTCTGCCTCCCATTGAGTCCCAGCTGATCGGCTGGGTCTCCTTTGGTTGCCCTGCGCAGGAGAACGGAGCTGGAAAGNTTGCCCTGCGCAGGAGAACGGAGCTGGAAAGCAGGTTAGTGGGGTGGGGAGGAAATGGGGATTTTGCAGTATCCTTCCCCTGCCATGCCCACCAAGCCACGCCCACAGACCAGTGGTAATTTTTTTTGAATCGCAGCACTGGTCTGAAAGGTCAGAAAACAAAACCTCCGGTCCCAAGTGACCAACCCAGATTGGATCGAACTTTCCTCTTGATTTCAGTATACTTCATGTTGGTCAGATTGAAAGATATCTAGGTATATGAGCCTCAGTGATGTAGTGGTTAGAGTGCAGTACTGCAACCTAGTTCGACTGCAATTTGACAGATCGAATCCCACCAGGCTAAAGGTTGACTCAGCCTCCCATCCTTCTGAGGTGGGTAAAATGAGGACCCAGATTGTTGGGGGCAAATAGGCTGACTCTGTAAACCGCTTCGAGAGGGCTGTGAAGCACTATAAAGCGGTATATATTTGTACTGAGCTTCTTCATCCAGATTCTTCTTGTTATTTCCACAGGGCATCTTGATTCCTAGTTTTCACAATTTTTCCCTTGTTGATATCTTGGCTGTATATATGGACAGAGCTTAGCAGTGATTCGATTTCAGGTGGTGTTTCTCCATACAGCTTCCGATCATCCATGAAAAAGAACGGGGGTAGCCTGGCAAATGTTTTTGATGCTTTATAGCCATGGCTTGACTTGTTCAGTGTAGTTAACACAAGAATAAATAAAACAACAAACAGTAGAGGTGATAATAAGTCTCCTGAAAGATTCCTCTCTTGATGTTAACTGTAACCTGTGCAATTAGAACAATAGGATAACAGAATAACAGAGTTGGAAGGGACCTTGGAGGTCTTCTAGTCCAACCCCCCTGCATAAGCAGGAAACCCTATACCATTTCAGACAAATGGTAATCCAACATCTTTTTAAAATTTTTCCAGTGTTGGAGCATTTGCAATTTCTGGAGGCAAGTTGTTCCACTGATTCATTGTTCTAACTGTAAGGAAATTTCTCCTTAGTTCTAGATTGGTTTTCTCCTTGATGAATTTTTGTCCTATCCTGCCTCCAGGTGCTTTGGAGAATAGGTTGACTCCCTCTTCTTTGGGGCAGCCCCTCAGATATTGGAATACTGCTCTCTTGTCCTTCTTTTCACTAGACTAGTCATACTCAATTCCAACAACTGTTCTTTATCTGTTTTTATATATGTATCTAATATCTTCCATTGTGCAAAGATGAATGGCAAAGCTTCTGATATTTCTACTGACTCCTGCCCACAACAGCCATTTTTTGAGATAGGTTGGATGTGTGTGTGTGTGTGTGTGAGAGAGAGACAGACAGCGTATCTTCTAATGAAAATATAATATTATATTAGGTATGGTAATCTTAACCATCATATATAATCATCATCATATTGTTTACATTTCTTATCAACATGTATACTTGATTTCACTGGCTTCCTTTTTAAATTGCAGAACTCTTGATAATTCCCTCATCACAAAGTGTTTGTCACACCTTGGCATCTCGCTGGCGGTTTCTTTTGTCAGCAACCAATTTTAAATTCTGGTACCATAAAACTTTAACGATTATCTGATCCAGCATCTTTTCCATCCCCTTAACGTTTCATTTAGCAGAAGTGCCATTAAAACGGAAGGTTTATGTCTTCCCAGTTGTTTCTTTTGACAGCAAGGGCTGAAATATCCGTCCTGGTGGGACTACAGAATCTGCTTCAAGATATACTTGAAGGAATTGTTTGCAGTTGTGAGATGCGAATATGTGATTTCTTTAAAGGGATACCAGTCTGATTTGGAAAGGAACTTGACATCCAGAACTCCTTCACGTAAATCTTGGGATATCACTTTTTGTTCCACTTGGAAGAGATTCTGGTGGGTTTCTTTTTTCAAGCCCTGCCTCAGTTTAAAATGATTTTAGATCAGCAACCCAAAGACCTTTTGGCCTTTTGGCCTTTCTTGAAATTGTAAGTCCTGTTTTTTTAAAAAATATGGTGAGTCCTCAACTTATGACAGTTCACTTAGTGACCCATTCCATGTTACAACGGTACTGAAAAAAAGTGACTTACGACCGTTTTTCACATCTACGATCGTTGCAGCCATCCCCATGGTCATCTGAATTCCATTCGGATGCTTGACAACTGAGTCATATTTATGACATTTGCCAGGGTCAGGCGATCCTCTTTTTGTGACGAGCAAAATCAATGGGGGAAGCCAGATTCCCTTAACAGCCGTGTGCCTAACTTAACAAGTGCCATGATTCACTTCACCAGTGGGGCAAGGAAAGTCATAAAATAGGGCAAGAGACTCGCTTGGCAAATGTCTCCCTTGGCAGCATAAATTTGGGCCTCTGCTGTCGGCATATACCAATCTAACCAAAACTTTCCTTTAACAAACAAGTCTAGCAGGGTTTCACAAAGGTAATAACCAAGTATTTTCTTAAGATGTACGATGTTCCAAGGAGCGCAGTTTTTTGCAGTTCTGCTGGTGTTATTACAGGAATTTCTTGATGTATTTTATAAAATTATTATTATTATTAACAATAAACAATTAACAAAACAACAACAATAAAAATAGCTAGAAAAAATAATAA
The DNA here is from genome assembly GCA_004320025.1 of Laticauda laticaudata. Lineage (NCBI taxonomy): Eukaryota > Metazoa > Chordata > Lepidosauria > Squamata > Elapidae > Laticauda > Laticauda laticaudata. The sequence goes on from BHFT01022098.1 coordinate 68,476, forward strand.
AATATCACAATTTACAAATTGAAGTTGAACAATTTATAAGACCTGAATATTCTGACTTTTCAAGGAAAGTCCCTATTCGGAATTCCCTATATAATTAGACATTAACTGCTCTTAGATCTTCAGTTAGGACCTGAATTGTTAATTTTTTTTAACCCGTCCCAGATTGTGAATCAAAGCGAAGATTAAATAATAACAATAAAAGATGAGAAATGAAGGAAAAAATGTCTAAGTTTCAAAAGTGAGATTTGAGTTAGCTAGAAATATTACCTAACAGCATCACACAGGCTTTCTTCTCAATTTAAATGCCCCCATTGCACAGGTCTGTGTAAAAAAAACACCTTTGTCCCTTTTAAATATTCTGACTTTTGACACAGTTTTGCAACTGAGTGTAATTAGAACCTCCTGTGAGTCTTACTTATTCATAAATGGAATCCGAGCAAATGAATAACTCCAAAATGTTCATCCACTTGAATAATAAAAAAATGCCCTCTTAGATCAAGTTATTGGTTGTTAGGCTTGTTCTCTGTAATGAGTGTAACCAGACACTTTTCGTAATACTATCAGCCTCTCAAATTGCTATGCAGGAGTGTTGATATATATTCCTCCATCCTTCAATTCAAGACTATTTTAAGGTTTCTAATCTGACCTGGTCCCTTGCAGGGCCAAAAGTGGGAAAATATCTGCCTGCCTTCCTGCCTGCCTGTCTATCATCCTATCTATCTATCTATCTATCTATCTATCTATCTATCTATCTATCTATCTATCTATCTATCTATCTATCTATCTATCTATCTATCTATCTATCTATCATCTATCTATCTATCCATCTATGCAGAATTGTAGATGAAAATTTAAGGAATTATCTATGTTTGATACAGATCAATGTGCCCACTTGGGTGAAGCGCAAACCTCATTTCTTTTTCTTGAAAAAGACAAAGCTGAAAATGATTTTTTTTTTTTGTTTCGTATATCCAGATGGGTGTCCCTCGAACTACAACGACAACCCACACACACACACACACACACACACATGTTTTTTAAAGTTTTGGCGAGAACTGACATGTATGCTGTCAGCTTCCTTCAGTATTATCCCACATCATTGTGTAGTACTTTTAAAGTTGTAGCAACGTTTCAGCAGAATCTCATCTGCCATCATCAGGCTTCTGTATTGAGTTTGTATGTTGGTCAGGCTCTCACAGCCTTGGTTTTAAATTTGGGGCTAGCCTATTATGTGCCAGGATGTTTTTTTCTACTATCCTGATTGGTTGGAGAGTCTTGGTCTGTGTTTATTGGCTTGGAGTTTGTTTGATTTGGTGTTTCTGGTTTTCTTCTGTCTGTTTTTGTGGTTTGATTGGCTGGCAACACTCATGTTCCTGTATTGGAGGCTTTCAGTGCAGCTTGGCTTCGCGTGAAAGGACGGCTGTTATCTATTAGGAAACTAGGATTCATCTGGGTGCCTGGTTGGGGGGGTGTTTGAGCTGGAGGCATCAGAGGGAGTCTGTTTGTGTCCAGGTGTTTGCCTGGCTTGTGGTGTGGAGATCTTTCTATTTGAGAGTGCAGGTTTCCAATGATTGACAGTCTGCTGGAATCATCTCTTCTATTCATGCTTTCAGGTCTTTTTTCAATCTCTATGGCTCTCTTGATGATTCTGTGGTTGGGGTTTTCTAAGGATCAGTAAGATACTACACAGGCATCACATCAAGACTGCCTTCAAAACAGACAAAAAAATAGACAGCCTTAAAACCCCAAAGATAAAATTGACTTGGAAAACCAAGCATATATGAAGTTCCCTGTGCATCATGCCCGGCCACATACATTGGACAGACCAATAGAAGAATAAGTACCGCCTGGATGAACACAAAATGCAGTAAAAAAGCTGGAACAAAAGACCTCCTCATGAGTCCAACACATGAAAGCCACAGGTCACAACATCAACTTCAATGGCACCAAAACCCTAGCCACTATAGAAAATACCTGAAGGAAGCTGAACAGCATATATATATATATATAATTTCCCAGTATTGGTTGGTTTGCTTCGTTTCTTCCATAAAAAGAGCCATCTGCCAATGGAAGGCATGTCGAACTGAGTCAGCTATATGGTCCTGCCAGAAGTTGATGGAAATCGTAGCACACATCTGCCTGTAGGGAGCTGAATGAAAAGGAAAACTCGAGTTCTGACATTTTCATTGGTAAACTGTGGTTATAGAAGTGGACATCGCCTTCTTTGCATCTCGCTGTCTATTTTTGCACACAAGTAGTTTACTTAGTTCGTTAGTTTACTTTACTGTCATTTCACCTTGTACAATGAAATCAAACAACATTTTCAGTGCACATCATGACCATGAAAATAAACACAGACACACATCCTTCACACTCCACAAATTGAATTGAAAACCCCTGATATTGCATTAATATTGCACGATACAGGAGAATGCAACACAGCTACTGCCCTGGGATAGAAGCTATTTTTCAGCCCATTTGTCCTTGTTTTTAATATTCTGCACTGTCTGCCAGATGGTAATAATTAAAAAAAAAAGGGGGGGGGGGTTTCCCAGGATGAGATGGATCTTTGAGAATGTTTTGAACTTTCTTAAGGCAGCAGGAGCTCAAAAGCTCTTCCAAAGAGGGGAGAGGACAACCAGTGATCTTCTGGGCAATGACATTAACCCTCTGGAGTGCTTTCCTATCTGCCCCTGTGCAATTGGCAAACCATACAGAGGTGCAGTGAGTTAAAATACTCTTTATGGTGCAGCGGTAGAAGGTCACCAGCAGTTTTTCATTCAGTTGTTGTTTTTGAGTAAGTCTATCTGCCAAGCAGTAGGAGTTGTTATCCCCTTATGAGGAATGAGTTTGCTCCCTGTAGAGAATATAAACACACATTAGTAACTCAAGAAGCATCACAACAGATAAAAGAAACTCTAGAGCTTCCCTGTGACGCATCCAAGAATTTCAAACGAAAATGTCTGCGAACTAAGCACTGATAAATTCTGAACTACCATGTCAGTGATGGGATTAAACTGGTGTAACGACCGGTTCAGTGAGTGTGCCCACATTTCAAAAACAGCCATTTTCTGCTAAAACGTACCTTCTGCTGCAGTTCGGTTAGTAAGTCAGCTGAGGCATGGCAATCCACCATGCCGTGCGTATCAGCTGGGCTTCAAACCAAGGAAATAAAGGATAGACTAGAGCAGGGGTTAGTGGGAGGGGCAACTGATCACTGGAGCTACTGGTTCATTCGAACCAGTCTGAACCAGCTGAATCCCACCCCTCTACCATGCCCACTTGCTTGTTCCACCATCTACAATCTATTTACAGGTAGTCCTCGACTTACAACAGTTCATTGAATGACTGTTCAAAGTTACCACGGCACTGCAAACAGTGACTTGCAACCGTTTCTCACAGTTAACACTGTTGTAGTATCCCCCGTGATTGTGTGATCAAACTTCAGAGGCTCGGCAACTGGCTCAAACTTAACAACCGTTGTGGTGTCCCAGGGTCAGGCCCCACAGTTCTATTGTTTAGTGAGACATGGGTTAAGTGAGTTTTACACGATTTTCTTGCCACGCTTGCTAAGTGAATCACGGCAATATCACAGCAATTGTTTGGTTAGTCAGACGGTTGTTTAGTGAATCTGACTTCCCCATTGACATAGGCTTGTCAGAAGGTCGCACAAAGGGATTACATGACCCCAGGACTTCCTAAACCATAATTATACACACACTTATTTTAAAAACAAGACTTATTTTATTGCAACGCTGGGAATTGTTTTCATTCCCATCTGGAATTAATTTCAAGCAGTCCCCTGAGATGAGCACCCACCTTTCAGTTCTGTGAAGTTTTGCCAAAAACAGAAGTATCAAATGAACTAGAAAAGAAACCAATTGAAGTACCAAAAAAAAACAAAACCAACCCAACTGAAGTACAAAGAGCTTCCAGATTACTCTGAACTGATTGAACTACTTTGCTTCCTGCAAAGGTTTCATCATGTTGGCCTGACTTTATCCCTGATGGGAGGGGCAATCACCTCCCAACCTCACTCCCAAGTCACCCCTTTTGTCTCAGCTGCTCTTGCCTTCTAGCAGCTCTGCGCACATGCGCACTGGGAACAGGGTCCCCTAGGTCCTCTGCCTCGCTGCTGCCAGACTCAAAGGCTCCAAAGACAGCAGCCCACTCACAGATAGTCCTGTACCCATCCCTGCATCAGATGCAGGACCCTTGTCTGAGTCTTCCCCAGACTCCTGGACTGGTCCCCATTCTTTCTCATGTCCAATTCCACTGCTGTCTGCACCAGCTACTGGTGAACTACAACAGGGACATTGCAACTGTCACAAAAATGAGCCAATTGCCAAGCATCTAAATTTTGAACCTGTGACTGTGGGGATGCTGCAATGATCTTTGTCAGGGTTTGTTGCAGAAAATCAAATCCAGAAAGCACACATAGATAACTGATTCAGCAGGATTCATTAAGTTCTTTATATACATGATAACACATGAAGTAAATTTACAATACCAACAGCAGATTCTTCCAACGTGGTGGAGAGGAGAGATTGTAAGTAGGTTCTTAGTTTCAGTTCAGCAGACAGGCAAGACCAGACTTGTTTCATTTTAGAGCTGAGCACAGAGCTAAGCCAAACAGAAACTTTAGGAAGGAGTCTGGACATGGCTTAGCGCTGTGCTCAGCTATGTCCAGACTCCTTCCTAAAGTTTCTGTTTCTAAAACAGCCCTCATTGGCTGACCTTGTTACCATGTCTCTGCCAGTTCATTAATATTCTGACAGTGAAAAAATGTCATACATCATTTTTTCCCCAGTGTCATTGTAACTTTGGACACGAAGTGAACCATTGTGAGTCGAGGACTACCTGTAACTGCTCCAGACTCAGATTGGTTTGAATGGGACTCAGTCCTCTAGCACCAAAGGTCCTAAGATTGAGGGATCAGGCATGAAGAGGGGTTTAAGCATACCGAGCTATTCATTGTCAAGTTAGTCATTCTGTCACATGGATGCCATCCAACTATTTGGTTTCAGTAGACGCAGGTGCCACTGGCAATCCCGTGGATCACAAAAGTGTGCCTTGATATTCTAACTAATGCTTGGTTAAAGATGATGTTCCACTTAGGGGAAAAACTATTAGTGAACACAGTCCCTGCAGGTTGAGGTGAGATTGGTAAAGGGGTCCTTGGGGTGGAAACATAGCTGGAAGGTTGTGGTTTGTTGACCAGTGGCCCCTCCAGCAGCCGAATCAGTGGAGGAGGCATGGGAATAAGGGTCAGCATCAAGGTAACTGGAGACCTCTGAGGGGGTAGAGGGAATGTAATTGGCAGAGAGGGGGGGTGGAGCCTCAACCCCCTGTCAGCCCTCAGATGGAGAGTCAACAGCCCCCAGATCTGGATGTAGCTGATAAGGAAGAGAAGGAACAGCTGGGTCCAGTGCCCGTTACACAGATGTGCAGAAGGCAGAGGAGAGGAGAGCAGTGGAAATTTATGGGCTGGTCCTTGGGATGGAAGTGCCACCCCTGCTAGCAAAGCCCCACCCTAGCTCTGTGGATAAAAAGCAGGGGGCAGAGATGAATAGGCAGACTTGTTAGCCTGTGGTGAGAGAGAAACTTTTTGCCGGGGCTGCCGGGGCTTTTGAGTTCACATCAGAGAGTTTGTCATGGGGAGCTGGGTCAGAACAGGAGGCTGAGGTGACATCAATAAAGGAGCGCCTGGGGTGGAAACAGAGCTGGAGGCTCTTTCTACTGGGGCTTCAGTTATCTGTCAGAGGGGTCCATTTATCAACATGGAGAACTTCTGTGAAGAAAGACCTCTGAAATCTGAGATTCTGAAGCAGCTGAGACATCGACTGTGAGCTGTGATGGAGATAAGACCCTCTGCAATCCAGAGTCTTCGGGAGTTCTCCTGGTTGTACAGCTGGTAAGCGACTGATTTATAATAAAGTTCAATAAAGGCCTTTTGATGTTCTCCTCTTCTTGGATAGAAGCGTGGGAGTTGCCTTTTGTTGTCAGAAATATCCTCCTGGGTTCAATTCCAAGTGGGGAAAAAGACACTGGATTCATGGAAATTGCTTGGAAATAAGGTTTAATGGTGGACAGGACCACATGCCTAAGAGCTCCTGGGTGAAAAGGGGAGAGATGCTGAGAATCCCTTAGTTTTACACTCTCTGTTGGGACCCACCTTCGTGTTTCCTGAAATGTATCCCACTGGCTGTCAGACTCNNNGGGGGGGGGGGGGGGGGGGGGTCTTAGCTAACTTTGTAGACTTTGTCTGGATCACATGGCTTCACCTGAGTGCTGGCTAATGCAATCTTCCCAAGTGCCATGTACTGAGATGGGTAACCCTATCATTTCCTGAGGGCTGTGTCTTAATCCCATCACCCTGGGGGGCTGAAGGGGGAAGGCAGGGAGCTGCAGGGAGCTGCTTTGCCTTTAGAAACATGTTTCTCCTTTTCTCATTGAGGGAAATATAATATTCTGCCTTTTAAAATATTTCTTAAACTATTTCATTCTTCTAGGAAAGGGTTGGGTGCTAACTTTCTACACTTTGATTGCTCGCTTCATATGAAGTGTCTTTTCTAACCCCATCCCTGGTTCCAGGCCAAGGATACTGGCTAAGTCCAACTGGACAACCTTACCAGTCAGTGACTACTTCAGCTTCAACCACAACAATATAAGAGCGCACAACAGATACAAACTCAATGTAAACTGCTTCGAACTTGATTGCAGAAAGTACGACTTTAGCAACAAAGTGGTCAATGCCTGGAATGCACTACCTGACTCTGTTGTTACATCCTCTAACTAACCGCAACTCCTTTAACCTTATTAAACTATCCACTATTGACCTCACCCCATTCCTAAGAGGTCTGTAAGGGGCGTGCATAAGTGCACAGTTGTGCCTACCGTCCTTGTCCGATTGTCCCCATTTATTCGTACCTATTTCCTGTATTCTTACTCATGTTTATACTTATTATACCTATTACCTTGTAAGCGATTGACAAATCAAATAAATAAAATAAATAAGGTTCAGCCAACCCCTGCTACTCCTCAGATGTTAGCTTGTTTAACATTGTGTGTAAACTTTTCCTGCTGGCTGGGATGCATTTCACACAAAAGCCTTCACCGTTGCGGGAAATCAAAAGGCAGAAGAGGCCACGGAAAGGTCTTGGCTGCTTTATTCTCTGCTTCGGGGTAGCTCCCCACCGGGGGGAATTGTGACACCGCCTGTGTTGTGCAGGCAGGCGATTCCCCAGCTCAGCAACCAGCCCCGTTGGGAGAGAGGCCCGGCTTTTGCCACATGAGAGGAAAGGAAGAGGACTCTCAGTTGGGAGGCCAATACCAGTTGTGTCTTCTTTGGAAGAAGCTGATGCAACCGACACCCACTCCTTTCTCACAAACAGGGGCAAGAGAGGAGAGGAGAGGAGAGGAGAGGAGTGTTTTGACAAAGAAGAGCCAGTTACTCTGGAAGGAAGGGAAGGAGGGCTGATGGAATTCCCTTTCACCCAATTCTCAAAAACCCAACAGCCTCACTGTTGTTTTGTAAAGTCAGGGTCTGTCTGTCTGTCTGTCTGTCTGTCTGTCTGTCTGTCTGTCTGTCTGTCTATCTATCTATCTATCTATCTATCTATCTATCTATCTATCTATCTATCTATCTATCTATCTATCCTAATCTAATCTTATCTAATCTAGTCTAGTCTATATCTATCTATATCTGTATCTCTCTCTCTCTGATCGCTCTCTCTCTCTCTTTCTCTCTCTCTCTCTGTCATTCTCTCTTATAGCTCTCTCTATCATCTATCTATATCTTGACCTAATCTATATCTATGTATTTATTGTATCTCTCTCATCTCTCTCTTTCTCATCTCTCATCTCTCTCATCTCTCTCTCATTCCTCATCTGTCTGTCTTCCTTGTCTCTGCAGTCCTTTGATTTCCTGCAAGCTATGAAAGACAAAACCCAGTAGACCCAATTTATGGCTGATCTTGGCAAGGTCAGAAAAAAGGAAGAGATACTGCTTAGGCATCAGCCAAGGTATACAGAACAACAAAGTTGGAAGGGACCATAGAGGTCTTCTATTCCAACCCCTTGCCCAGGGCAGGAAATCCTATAATATTCTAGACCAGTGATGGCAAATATTTTTGTTGTGGTGTGCCAAAAGCACGCATGTGCTGGTACCCATAATGCAATGTGCCCCCCCACACATGCGCACGCAATACCCCCACCCCACCCCCTTACCTGCACTGCGCATGCACATGCCTCCCAGATGATTTTCAGCCCATTTCAGGCTGATTTTCAACCCATTTGAGGCTGATTTCGCCCTTCTGGAGGCTTGAGGGAAGCCTCTGCAGCCTCAGGAGGCTGAAAAACGGGCCTTCTGGAAATACCAGTAGTACCCATTTTCAGCCTCTGGAGGGTCTATGGAGCCCGGGGGAGGCTGATTTCGCCCTCCTGGGGGCTTGAGGGAAGCCTCAGCAGCCTTTGGAGGCCAAAAAATGGGCCCTTTTTGGCACTTCCAGTATTTCCGGAAGGCCCATTTTTCAGCCTCCGGAGGCTGCAGAGGCTTCCCTCAAGCCCCCAGGAGGGTGAAATCAGCCTCAAATGGGCTGAAAATCAGCTGGAAGGTGTGTGCATGCACAGTGCAGGTAAGTTTGGCTGGGGCTCATATGCCCACACAAATGGCTCTGCGTGCCACCTGTGGCACGTGTGCCATAGGCTCACCATCATGTTTCTAGACAATTGCTGTCCAGCCTCCTCTTGAAAACTTCCAGTGATGGAGCACCCACAGCTTCTGGAGGCAAGCCATTCCTTTGATAAATTGGTTTGCATGTCAGGAAATTTATTCTAAGTTGGATCCCTCTTTGATAACTCTCCACCTGTTACTTCTTGTGCTGCCTTAAGGTGCTCTGGAGAATAGGTTGTTCCTCACCTTCTTCGTGACAGCTTCTCAAATATTGCAAATCTGCTATTGTGTCACCTCTAATCCTTTCTTTGTTAGATTAGACACACCCAGTTTCTGCAAACTAAGGTTCTACATTGAGGCAAGAAAAACAAAATGCATAGGTGCAGTATAGGTGGTACCTCACCCAATAGGAGTAACTGTGAGAGGGATCTCGGAGTCCTAATGGACAATCATTTAAATATGAGCCAGCCATGTGCAGCAGCTGCCAAAAAAGCCAATATAGTTCTAGGTTGCTGTGATGACCCAGAGTGTACCACAAACTTAAAAAAATCCAAAACATAAATAAATGCCCTTTAATGCCTCCAACTTGGCCCCAACTGTTCAATAATACTCAGTTGGAGATTAAATTTATTCAAAAATAGTCTTCAAAAGAAAGCAATACAGTCTGAACTTAATGAACAGATAGAGGTGAAATAAAAAACCAAAAAACAAATACAGTGAAAATTTCCACAACGGAACAGGAGAAGTAATTTACCACATTCAAAGGAGATAACAAAGGCACAGTCTGTTGGAAGGACCTCAACCAAGATAACTTTCAGACCAAATAAAAAGGTTTTGATTCAGCGTTTTGCCAGTATGCATGTCAAATCTTATTGCAGTATCTCAAGCGCTGCAGCCCATGAAGAGATCAAAGCCTCTCCTCCCCACTTACACCAAACCATCTCTCCCTTATCCTCTCCCTCCCTGCAGTGTCCTATAGGACGAAGAGGGGATGGGCCTGGTCCTCCTGACTGCCCGCCGGCCTCTGCCCTTCCCAGCCCTCTCCACAACCTCTGGAGCCAAAACTCCCACTCCCTCTTGGCTGTTCCTCCTCTTCCTCAGATCAGTCTCACCAGGGGCATGACAGACCGCATAAACAGAGGATAAAATCAAGATAATGTGAAGTGTTAATTAATAACACATTATAGGGAGGCCTCTTTTGGTCATGGTTAGAGTGCAATTATTGCAAGCTACTTCTCTCGCAGCCAGCTGCCTACAATTTGGCAGTTCAAATCCCACCAGACTCAGGTTGACTCAGCCTTCCATCTTTCGAGGTGGGTAAAATGAGGACAGATTTGTTGGGGCAAATAAGTCGAACTCTTTTTAAAGCGCTTAGAGTGGCTGTTTAAAGCCACTATAAAATTGTATATAAGCTAATGGCTATTGCTATAAGGCCTTGTAAGGCCATGCTTGGAATCCGTGCATCCATTTTTGGTTGCACGATGTTCAAAAAGGATTGCTTGAGACTCTAGAAGAGTGCCAGAAAGAAGAGCAACCAAGATGATTAGGGGCTGAAGGGCTAACCATATCAAGAACAGGGAAATTGGTTGTCTAGTTTAATGAGAAGAAGATAGGTGGTGACATAAAGCAATGCTTCCAATTCTCAGGGGCTGCCCCACAAAGAGAGGGAGTCAAGCTCTATTCTCCAGAGCACCTGAGGCAGGACATGAAGCAATGCAGTGGAAACTAATCAAGGAGAGAAGGCACCAGAATAAGGAGAAAAATTTCCTGGACAAACAATTAAATCGGTGGAACCTCTTGCACCAAAGTTGTAAAATGCTTGAACACTGGAAGTTTTTAAGAAGAGATTGGACAAACCATTTGCTGAAATAGTATAAGTTCCTGCTAGCAGTGGGTTTGGACGAGAAGACCTGCCAAAGGTCCCTTCCCAGCTCTGTATTCTATTCTATTCTATTCTATTCTATTCTATTCTATTCTATTCTATTCTATTCTATTCTATTCTATTCTATTCTTAATTGTTCTTCATATGTTTTAGCTTCCAGCCCCTTAAATCATCTTTGTTGCTCTTCTCTGCACTCTTTCCAGAGTCTCAACATCTTTTTTTCTCTAGCTTAAGGCTGCCTAGTTCATAGGCTGGTGATGTAACAAGGGTAACATCATGAGACTTCAACAGGAAAAAAAAAGCTGATTCAAGGATGTGTATGTCATGCCCAGGTGGACATCAGCCACTGACTATACCTCTATCAATTCCCCATGTCCCCATTGCAGCCCTTTCCTCCCATTGTTATCCTTCCTCTAACCAAAAATGAGGGCTGCACATGGATGAAACCAAGAACCAAACCCAGTGGTGGGATTCAATTTTTTTTTACTACTGGTTCTGTGGGCATGGCTTGATGGGCATGGCAGGGAAAGAATATACTGCAAAATCCCCCTTCCCTCCCCACCCTACTAACCTGCTTTCCAGCTCCGTTCTCCTGTGCAGGGCAACCAAAGAAGACCCAGCCAATCAGGTGGGACTCAATGGGAGGCGGAGAATAGATGGGGGCAGGGCCAGGCAGTGGTGGCATTTGCTGGTTCTCCAAACTACTCAAAATGTCCGCTACTGGTTCTCCAGAACTGGTCAGAACTGGCTGAATACCACCTCTTGCCAAACCAAGTTCTGATAAACTAAGAGCAGAGCAGAACTCCCCAAATCTCTGACAGGCAGAATTTGCAGATGTGAAAGTTTTCTGCATTCTCTAGCCACGATAAGACCCCCCACAAAGTCCTGTTCCCCTCCCACAACACTTTGACTCATTTCTGGAAGGAAACCTGCCACCATGTTTGTGACCCTCTGCAAAATTACCTGTTTTGATGCATCCAAAGCAGTCCAGAGGCACTGAATTTGATTTGATCCCTGCAATGCTTTGAAGCAGATTGTTCTGACCCAAACCTTGTTCCAAGGAAACAAACACGAAACAGAGGTAACAGCAAAACCTTTTAATGATTCTCTACAAATTCCGTTCCTTCCTGGTTAAAAGGCTGTTTCCAACTAATTGTCTCTGATAAGCACCAGCCTTGCCAAGGTTGTGCAAGGATGTCAAGAACACTAGATAAAGTTGCCAAGAAGTATTTCAAACACAAAGAGTCTCCAGACACAAACTAAGAGAGTCTGAATGTCCACAAGGCTTGAGTGCAAAAACTTCTTTGCTTCCTGCAAAGAACTCCAGTTNGCTCTTTCCTTCGAGCAGCCCTGCGCACACATGCACTGGGCCCAGGCTCCTCGAGACCCTTTTCATCACTGCTGCCAGCCTCCACAATCTCCAAAGGCAGCACTCTGTTCCCTGATGGTCCTGGCCCCATCCCTGCATCACACGCAGGCCCCTCATCTGAGTCCTCACTCTCCAAAACCTCAGCTGTCTGCGCCTGCTGCCAGTGAACCACAACCCAAATATAACAAAGGTTATGTTTGAAGATTTTGTGGCATGATTCCCTCAAACCTCCTTCAGGTTGTATTTTTCTCTTTCAGGCATCATATAGAATTTATTTCCCCCAGAAAGAACCAGGATTCATGTTTGCTGATTGTTTGGGCAACATCATTCCCCTTTTATTTTATTTTTTTCTTAAAAATCCTTTTCAAAAAATTCAAGAGCAGATTAACAAATTAGCAGTGAGAGGAAGAGAGGTTTCTGGCATCAATAAATAAGGCAGAAGGTTATTTCTATGAAGCCCTGCCTACAACACTACCTGGTAAAGGGCTCCTTTGGTTGGGTTCTTCTGACTAGTTGTGAGGATTACACAGCACAACTGGGTATCCACAAAGGTGGAATGGTGCCAGGAATACAGTTATGTGGAGGATCAAACCAGAAGACCAAAACAAAAACAGGTAAGGAACTCTGTGGCCTATCTCAGAGCTCATGGGGTGGAATCAGATCAATCATCCAGGAACTTCTCCCAATCCAGCATTTTTTCACAAGGTGGTTGTTACAAGGAAAGAAAAAAAGGAGAAGAAGCTCTCTGTACTTTGCTTTACATTCCAGGGGGAAAAGTGGGATGCAATTGCAATAAATAAATAAATAAATAAAATCCTTGTTTTTTTGGGGGGAGGAGGTGTCTCTGATGTTCAAAAGAGAAGATCTTCAATCCAACCAGTCTCCAAGGCCAGGTTCAGAATGAGTGTTGGCAGAATGAATGCAAGCTGATGTGGTGATGAATGTATCTTTTCTTTTTATGTACACTGAGAGCATATGCACCAAAGGCAAATTTGCTGTTCAGCTTCCTTTGGGTATTATCCCACGTCATTGTAGTTGTGCTTTTAAAGTTGTCGCAGCGTTTCGGCAGAATCTCATCTGCCATCATCAGGCTTCTGTATTGAGTTCGTCTGTGAGTCAGGCTAACTGAAACGGCTGTAAGACCCTGACTCACAGATGAACTCAATACAGAAGCCTGATGATGGCAGATGAGATTCTGCCGAAACGTTGCTACAACTTTA